>JAGPOW010001034.1:2772724-2820937 GCA_030014935.1 Caiman crocodilus
CAACCTTCCAGTCTCGCTGTGTATTCTGTCTTGGGAGGATGGCTCGAGGCCATTTATTAGGCCTTCAAAGAAATGGCTCGGGGTTATTCACAACACTTCCATGCCAATAAAATAGAGATAATGACAAAAAGTCTCACAGAAAGACATACAGTCCTGAGATGGAGGTGTTACATTAGGGAGGGTGGGTGGGGGAAAAAGGTATTAATAGCCAAGTCCCAAACATGTGATTCAAAGAGTTACTTGGAACAAGACTGCTGCAAGTCTCTTCCCTATATGCATAGAGTTACCTTCTGTGGGTCAGTGCTGCCCTCGTACTGGCACATTCATTTCCCTCATTGACCTGTCTTGCAGCGGAGGATGCTCATTTTGTTTTCAGGAGGAATTTGACGTTACAAGACAAGGCCCATAATCAATGACTTCTAGATGAATAATTTTAAATAGAAACTAAGCTGTATAAAATGTTTCAGCAATTCTTAAATCAATACTTCGTAAGTGTTACCTTTTGCACCCCAGTGGCTTCATATATTTCAAATTGAAATAAAATAAATCCAGAATGCCAGATACAGTGATATTGAATCATTTGGTTGAATTTTAATGGCTGCATCATTGTGCACATAGCCAGTTGAGTGTCGCATTTTTCAGCTTCATTCGAGGCTGGAGATCAAACTAAGTTTGAATTTCCTTGTGAAATTTCCTGTATAATTCACCAGGTGCTATGACTTGCATGCATTTCCCAGAGAGAATGAACAAGTGGGTTAAACATTAAGAGTCAGAATAATTTGGACTGGAAGAGACTGAGAGTCGGCTCCAGCCTCATCCATGTGAAAGGATGGATGTAATTATTCCTGAATCAGCTTTGATATCTCAGTGGAAAATTTTTTCATGTTTTCTTTTTTTGCAGCTTATTCCTTTGCCTACTAGAAACTGCTATAACCTGAACTGTCCCCCTGACATTTAAAGGGAAAAGAATAACTTGTAGCTATGGTACTAGACTGGGCTCAGGAGATCTACACTCAGTTCTTGGTTCTAACAGATTTTGCCATGACCTTGAGCAAGTTATACAGGGCCAAATTCTCAAGGATCCCAGCACAGTGCGTGCTGGGCACTTCTGCAGATCTGTCCCTCTATATTTGTATTAGGTGCTTGAACAGGAGCAGAGCTTTAAAAATGCTCAGGACTCACAGTTGGAGGCAGCCATTCAAAATCCGGTCTATAGTGCGTTATCTGTAAAGTGATATTTCCTTTCTGTTATTTTAAATTATAAGGTTTTTGTGGCAGGCACTTGCAATGTAACTTGTACAATACCTGCCACAATAGAGCTCTGATTTCGTTGGCTGGGGCTGCTGCTAATTACTGCTTATGGGGGTTTCTGACAAATAATTAGCCCCTTGTAAATGGTGTTCATATCTCCCCTGGAGGTTGTTTTCCAAATTGTCATATTTGTTGCTGTGTTCTCTTTTTTTGGATTCTAATTTAAGTTTTTATTGTAAAAATGCAGTGAATCAGGGGCCTCTGATGCCAGGTAATTTGAACTAATTACAGTACCTTACCTGTTTAGCACACAGTGCTTCAATTACTGCTCAGTATAGCACTTATTACTGTTGCAGTGTTGCATTGGCTCAGAAAGACTGAAGCAGAAGAAGGAATTTCAGGGATCTTATAACCTAAGACAGTTTTAAAGTGCTTTACTGCTGTGCATTAAGATATGGCTTAATGGTTAACTACTACATAGACCTAGTCTAGTATTTTCCTTTGGGTCATGTTGCTCTGCAGAGAGACTTCCAGCTAAACCATTTAACTGCTGGTAGTCTCCAGTACCTTCCTATGGTTTTCCTGTGCAACTCATGGGACAGAGATTATTCCATAATTTATGGAGAAAAGAACTAGAGCATTGTGACTTATAGAAGGTCAGAGAGCCCTGGAAAATACCCCAAAACTTCTAGACAAATAGGAGTGCGGATCACCCAAGTTAACTCTTCAGTTTAATCTTAATATCTCTGGACACTTAATATAAATATTAAGGTCTTAAAATAGAATGTATTAAGAGTTAACTGAAGGTTCCATTAAAAAAATTAAATTTACATATTTTATCAAGTCCAGTATTTTAGTCATGGTTCATACCTACTTTTTCCCCCCTTTTTATCTAACCACTTCTACTAGCAACTTACTTTCACTAAGCTTTATAAGTCACTTAGGAACCTGACCTTAATGTAAATTGTAACCTGCTTTGAAAATCAGCATATTCATTACATAGATTTCAGCTCAAGAACACATAGGATTAGTGGAGAAGAATGTTGTCAATGTGGTCATGTTCATAGGGCACTGAGCTTTTCATTCATGAAGGGTTGCTCATCATCCCTTCACCTTTGAATTGAATAACCTTTTTGTGAGAGGTGCTTAGTGAAAATACCCATTAATACTTTGAGAATGTTGTTCCTCAACATATAGTCATTTATGGCACCTCAGGCGTATCAAATGAAAAGTAGAAAAGGATCCCCCCTCCTAAAATGGCTTAAAAGCTGCATGTCTTTTTTTGCATGAGCAGTTGTAATAGAGGAGTTGGCTTGCTGACTTGCATGCAAAATGTTTTCAGACCTGACTTTATAAAAGGCAAGCTCTGCTATGTTTTGTGCAGTGGGAGGAGCAACTTTTACATTACCATTAATATTTGCTTGTTTAGGAGATTGTTACATAGTAGTTATCACTAAGGAGCCTTAGGGAATTTTATTGATTCTTGTATCTGGAAGAAGTCCTTCGCTCTTAATATTTTACAATCATTTAAAACAGGTTAGAATATTAATCTGTGATTTTATTTACAATGGTCTATATTTTTTCTAGTATGGTGTAGCTGTAATGGTCTAAGAAATATGTGAAAAAGAAGGGGTTCTGGTGATATTAATTGGACCAGCTGTGTAGTTGGGGGGAGATGTTAGACAGCTTTGCTTCTTGCATATCTTTTCTAGCAGCTGTCTATGCAACACCACTCAGGTGAGGCTTCAGAGCAGTTTAACCAGGGCAGAAAATTGCCTAGTAGTCTTAGGTAGTCCTAGGTGGGTCTTTAGGCATTTTCCCTCTCAATAAGGCCGGGGCCAGCCATCCAGTGCCATTATTGAACAACTGCTGCTGGTAACTATAATGTCTGAATGGAATGGTTGTTTTTGTGTGTGCCTGTGTGTAATGATGTGCATGATGATTTGTGTGTGTCTTATGAGTGGTGTGTCTGAACCTCTGTGTCTAATTCATGTAATCAATACATTTTGCCTTATCCGCCTTTATTAGGTCTTGCTCTTGATTTGGCAATTGAAATTTAACATAACAAGGGGCATCTATTAGTTACTCAAGACTTATTCTTTGTTAACTATCATCATTTTGTAAAAGAAAACAGATACATGAATTTTGTAAGCCTGAGTAATCTGTCTGCTAATAACCTTGGGCTGGCCAGAAATCCACAAGGCTAACAGTATGAGGCTAGCTGGTGAGCCTGCTGTGAAGAGGTGAATGTTTTGGGCACCCTACTCCCAACTTGTAGCATCCCATGTAGGCTTCCAGAGGAGTGTCAACTGCTGAGTTTGTTCTAAAGAAAGTTCCTTAATTTCTAGCAGAGGTCCATTACGAGAGTGAGTATTTGTTTTCTCTGCCCTCTCATCTTCTATGGTATGAAAGAGGGGACTTCAGCCCTCTCGCTGGTGATTGGCACTAGCACTGGATTCACTTAGAAGGTGAAAGTGCACGTACTCCCCCACTTGCCTTTGCTTGCACATGCCAGACCCTGAAACATAATAGAGAAGGTGCTCCAGGAGCATCCTCTACAGCTGGTCTTGTGTGAGAGGGGTCTAGACAGTCATAGTAAAGGGAGGCCCTCTGCAGTGGTTTCATTGCCATGTTTCTGGGTTAATGTGAGCAGATGCAATGTGCTTGGGATGCAGCTTGCATCTTAGAGCACTGAAATTCAGTTGTAACTGGAAGATACCATCCCCTTAAAGCAGCAGAACAGAACCCTCATTTCTATTTTGGTGATGCTCACAGTTCTCTGCTAGGCATCGCCTTCCGATTTCAACCAATAACCTCAGCTCTCTTGACCTCTGTTAGCACTCCCAAGTGCATGACATTTTACAGGATGACACTGGGCTGATGAAATTATTTCAGCCTTCAAAAAATCTTTGTTTCTAACAAAAGATCGAAGCTGCAGAAAGTCTAAAAATAGGTTTTTGAACACAACCTTGACTGAATCTAAATCAATACTTTAGGTCCACAGAGGCTTTTTAGTACAGGAACTTTGGACTGGAGCGGTTCTGTAGAGAAAGAGATAATCTGCACTCGGGAGCAATGGTAGATTCTGGCTGGGTTTTGTATAGCAAAAAAGAAAGCAATGTATTATTCTGTCAGGTCAGTTTTCTCCAGAATTGGTGCTCAAATGTGGTGGTTTTGATCTGAACCATCTGCCCAACCCTGAGTCATAACATCATTGATGCCAAAGCAGGAGACGGCTTTGAAGACTGGTATTTTAGTAAGGCTGGAGCAAGATTGTACTGGAGTAGAAATTAACCTTTTGCTTGATCTGTTGGACAGACAGCTCTAACGTGTTCAGAAGGGCTGCACGATATATTCAGAAGGCCTAAAACATGATGTATGTTAACATCATGGTGGTTGTAATAACTTTTCTATTATGAATTAACCTAGGAACGCACACAGCTTTGGAACACTTTATTCTTCTAATATTTGCTCTCCTCTGTAGCTACATATTGTTTTGAAGACAAATGACTGATGTGATTGAATTTTCTCATGAGTCTGCTATGTCTCCTTTTTTCACAGTACTGTGCCCAGCACCAGTCAGCAAAGGAGGGTTATAACATTAGGGCAATCAAGGGCAAATAGCACACTATTGAATCAGTATGAATGTTGACCTTGGTACTGGGGCTTTATCTGATTGGTGGGAGTGAGCACGGGAAAAGAGGCAGAAAGAAGAGGGCTGTGGGAAACACCATCATTTAGTTTTGATGTTTGTTTTGCCATTTCAAAGGGACAGTGTTTCGTTTCATTGTTTTGTTTTTTTTCGAAGCACTGTCCCGTTTTGTTTCATTGAAACTGTTTTGCTGTTTTGATGAGGTTTGACACTTTGCCCATAGGCTATAATAGGGAATTATGAAACTGCCTAAACCTTTGTCATTTCTTCCCTGATTTGGATGAAAATTGTAGGGATGGTAGCCCCTTCTCCAGGTATGAAGCCTGCCAAGGTTCAAGTAGATAGGTGCAGAGGTTTCTGGGAAACTGTACCTCAAACTCTTCAAAGCAAAACTCATGACATTTGCTGGCAGTGGCAGCCTCCTCTCATCTGGCGTGCAGAAGTGGCCTGCACCCCTGGGAAGACTGCAGGGCTGTGCCAGACTCCTCTCTGGGATGCAGGCCCCCAGATCTGTGTGCTGGATGAGAAGAGACTGCAGCTGCCTCCTGGGACCTCTGCTCAGCACTGGAGAAAATTGCTGCTGCTGTCTGGGACTCCTATCATCTGGTATGCAGATACAGGGGTTTGCACACCTGGGAGGAGTCCAGCATAGCCTGGCAGCCCTCGCAGGAGTATGAGCCCCCAGATCTGCACCTTGGATGAGAGGAAGCTGCCTCTCCCACCTGGGACTGATACTGGCTGCGGGCTGTGTCCAGCACCGGAGAAGATTGCTTCTGCTGCCTGTCTCAGGAGGCAGCGGCAGCTGAACCTCCTCTCATCTGGTGCGCAGATCTGGGGGCTTGCACCCCCAGGAGGGCTGCCAGGCTGTGCCAGACTCTTCCTGGGGTTATGAGCACCCGGATCTGTGTGGCAGATGAGGAGGCTCAGGCTGTTGCCTGGCACTGGTGCTGGGCACAGCCCATACCCAGTGCCGGGGAAGATTGGTTCTGCTGCTGGTCTCAGGCATCAGTGGCAGCTTGCGTCGCTTCAGATCCAACTTGCAGGTCTGGGGGCTCGCACCCCTGGGAGAAGTCCGGCACAGCCCTGCAGCCCTCCTGGGGGTGTGGGCCCCTGGATCTGCATGCCAGATGAGGAGGTTGCTGCTGCTGGCACTAAAGCCAAGTAAGCCCAGGTTCAAAACTTGAAATGTTTTGAGTGCCTTTTTTTTTTTGTTTTTTTTTTTGTTTTAAAGCCTTTTGTTTCATTTAAATTTCACTGTGTTGAGCTTGAAACGCCTCGAAAAAGCTTTAAAACGAAACACTTGGTGAAATTTTGCATAGCCCTAGTGGATTGGAAAAGAGGATGCAGCATTTTCTGCTGTGTGAGATTATATGATGAGGTCTTAATCAAAGACAAGAATTGATATTTTCTGAGTGATGTGGATGGAACTGGGATGGCGTGAGTTGGCCTCAGCTTTACAGTACTATGCCTGTGGACTTAGGGAGACAGAGGTTGAACAAAAAAAAATCCTCGGCTAAGAGAAGGCTTCACCATAAATGTTCGGCTTGGCAGAAGCACTTGAACCCCTTTGTGTAATACTGTGTGGGATCTGAGTTTCAAGCCAACTAACTTGGGGTATTTTTCAAATTAGCACGCACAAAGAAACTTTCATTGTTTTCTTTTCCTTTTCAAATCCTGGAAAATGCTCTTTTTTGTTGGCTAACATATACACGTGGTGGTCAGATTTTATTAAATGATTCCCTTTCAGCCTGAAACAAGTTGCCACCCTTCATCTATGTCAACACTTCTACTGTTGCAGGATGGGTCCAGGAAAGCTGTATGGGACAAGTTCTTAAACTGTAAATGTGAAGGTGGGTAGGAAGTTTGGGAAAGCAGATTTCTCTCTATACTGTCTCACTTAAGCTGCATATAAAGATAAATGGAATAGCTTTCACTCAGTCATTCATTATTCATTGGGTCCTCTCCTGTTTTTATTGCACAGTAGAGTTGCAGTGTGGAACAGCAGTTGTGCTGAGTGTGAAATGGGACAGATACTGGATTTTGTTTCACAAGGAAATAACTTGTTCCAATAAAAGCCTCATTTTCAAGAGCTCCTGGTGCAAGTAAAATAGCAGCACCACCCATCAGTACAAAATACATGAACGTAATCGTATGCATTAAAAGATTAAGATATTCTATTACTGTTCCTACTGCTCATGAAATTAGAGCTTTCTAACATTGTTCCAGAGAACTGAATAATTCAGATTTGAGATCTGAGCAGGGTAACAATAGCTAAAGCTGTGGATTCAGTGTGGAAAGCATTCCCACTTGAGTTGACCTGTAAAATTTAAAATTACACCAGCTTTGCTTGTTCCACAAGTGTGCAGAACAATAGCAAGCCTAGTATCTTAAGAAACCTGTGGTTATTTTGACCACTGTCAAAGTAAGTCAGGGCTATGGATAAGTTGGGGTTGGTGGTGGAAATAGATGCTTGTGCCCTCCTGGTGCCACTCTGCTCCAAAGAAAGGCTATCTCAGCATTGAGCAGTCAAGTGAATTGGTGTAAGAGTCAACCCAAACTTACTTTGAGCCCTCAAATTCCACCTGAATTAAGCCTTTTGACTGTTTAGGGGGAGTGTGATTTAAAGGCAAGGACTCTGATTCTTATTTATAGAATGTGCCCTGAATGGTGGCTTGTACCTCTTGGGGTCGCATCTCCTTTTCAGAAAGGCCTAGTTGTCTGCTGCCAGTCAGGTTTCCCCCTTGGGGCCAAACCAGCTACTAACTAAAAACCCCTTCTTCCAGCGGGGATTCTAAAGAGGTCCTGAAGGGAGTACAGGGCTAGTCATGCCTGACCAACCTGATTCCTTTCTATACTGACTCTGTGGAATGGTGTCTACCTGGGAGTGGAAGGAAGCCTAGGGCTTCCAATGGGACTCTTACGTGTCTGTACACCAATGCCAGGAGCTTGGGGAACAACCAGAAGGAACTGGTCCTCCTGCTAAGCAAGAAAGACTACGATCTCATAGGAATAATGGAGATTTCTAGCTATGACTGGGTCACAGGTATAGATGGCTATACCCTGTACAGAAGAGATCATGCAGGTAAAAGGGGTGGGGGTATAGCTCTTTATGTCAAGGAAAGCTACATTTCCCTGCAAATTGACATTGGCACCCAGGGAGGACCATGACACAGAGGACACCATGGTGGGAGTCTATTACAGACTTCTTAACCAGATACAAGAGCTGGACCAGGACTTCGCCAGGGAGTCTTTACTTACCTGGCCATCTCATGGGAAGAGCACTCAGCCAAATCCAATCGGTTGCAAAGCTTCCTCACATGCATGGACAAGCTCTATCAGTCTCAAGAAGTCTATGAGCCAATAAGAGGTATAGCGTTGCTGGACCTGTTACTGGCCAAAGGGGATGATCTAGTCAGTGGCCTAAGAATTGATGGAAAGCTGGGTGATAGTGACCACAAGTTGATCACCTTCACTATCCATCGCAAAGCTGGCAAGTCAGTCAGCAGTACAGAAGTCCTTGATTTCAGGAAAGGTGACTTAGACAAGCTTAGGATGCTCATTGTTGAGGCCCTAAGGGACCACGACTCAACAGAAAGAGGAGCCCAAGAGGACTGGTTGCTCTTCACTACAGAAAGGATATACACAAATTGTAGAAAGTTCAGTGGAGGACAATGAAAACAGTGAGGGGGTTGGGGCACTTGACTTCTGAGGAGAGGCTGAGGGAACTGAGTTTATTTAGTCTGGAGAAGAGGTGACTGAGAAGGGATGTAATAGCAGCCTTCAGCTATCTGAAGGTGGTTCTGAAGAGGCTGGAGCTAGACTGCTCTTGGTGGTAGATGAGAGAACAAGGAGCAGTGGTCTCAAGTTTCAGGTTAGATATTAGGGCAAAAATCCTCACTAGGAGGGTAGTAAAGCACTGGAACAGGCTACTCAGAGAGGTTGTGGAAGCTGCACACTTGGAAATTTTGAACAAAGCTTTGGCTGGATGATCTAGTTGGGGATGATCCTGCTTTGAGCAGGGGGTTGGATGAGATGACCTCCTGAGAACCCTTACAACCCTAATTTTCTATGATTCTATGCCAGTGAGAGCCAGAAGCTCACAAAAGGGTTCAGTCTCATGTAACACTGAGTGCATGTGGTCATTCACAAATGAGGAATAAGAAGAGCCCTGATGCATGTTCTCACTTCATTTCTCCACATGTAGGGATCAGTAGATCCTGCAGAGAAGAAAGGCGCATTCTTATGTTCTCCTTTTATTTTTTTTTTTCTTTCTTTTTTTAAGCTACCTCGTGATGATCCAGGGCCCAGTGGTAGGGTGGCGGAGATCAGTCATATATTCAGGCTGCCAAAACAGGAAGCTCAGTGGGAGGATTTCTACTACAGAGCAACACAAGATACTTAGCTACCACTAGAGGATAGATTTCAAGACAGCATGTGGTAGATTTAGGGCAGGCTTTATCATTGGCTTGGGGGAAAAGTATTCGGCTACTTACTACAGATCGGATGCCTTTTCATTCACAGTGGTTATGCTACATGTAGACTATACAAGAAAGCACAAACATATCAATCCCTACTTCAGAGTTGAAGCCCAGATCACCTGAGGTTATGAAAAATCTTCAGGTTATTGAATTGCCTCCTTTGTGGATTGTTGTGCCACTCTCTGAACCAGCTTGCCCCAGCCAGTGTCAGTAACAGGGGATGAACTTGTTGGATATACCCAATATTCCCTTTTTTTCATTAGTATTTCACAGATTTCTCCTCCTCAACAAGCTGTAGGCATAACATAAGGGACTTGGGAAATGTGGGAAGTTTTAGTGGTCTCAAGAGTCCTGAAATCTAAGATAGGCCTCAAACATGACCTCTGTTCTCCTTCCAGAGGCACTCAGCACCGTTTGGCAATCTCAGTAAGTTTCCACGTGTTGCACTGGGACATTGAACTACCTGAAGAGTTATGTTTTCCTGTTCTGTTGCTAGTGTTCAGTGTTTTAAAGAAATGAGCTATCATGAGGTTTACAGAATTGGACTGATTCAAGATGGGCCTTTTCTCGTGGTCTTCCACAGATCGGTGGCATCCAGGGTCTATTGTTCCTTATCCAGGCCTGGTGGGAATGCCAGCTTCTTCTAGCAGAGTAGGAAAAGCAACCTTGTGTTCTTTGCTTAGGAAATCACAAACTATTGCCAGATGGATTTCAGTAGAGAAAATACTTCGAGAAAATGGCTAACATGATTTTAAAGGGAAGTCTAAAAGTGTTTTGGGAACAGAATGAACCATGATTCTGCTTCCTGATTTGGAGACCAGGAGCCAGATACCAGCCCCCAAGGAACCTTCCTTAATGCAAGAGAAGCAATGGGACACATTTGCCATCTTTAATAGGGGACATTTGGGGAGTGGGAGGGAAGCAATGAGAAGGGGAGAACGCTCCAAATGTTCTGTCTACTGCAGAGTCGTGCAAGGGCTGATCCAGGATTTTCTAAAGTGAGGTGTGGGAGCAACAACCCCTGTTGCAGGAGTGGTAGCATCCCTTGCTCCCAGCTTCTTCTGCCTCACCAGTGCCATCAGGCTATGCTGTGGGAGCCTCTGGGAAGTTTTTTCAAGTCATTAAGCAGGTGAAAATATCCTCTCCCTTCCCCTTCTTGCTCAGAGGTGCTCCCCTCCCATCCTCTTTCCCTTCCTTCATGCCTCCCCCCACCCCACTTCCCTGCCTGCCCCTGCTGCATTTTCTCATGGTTGTGGGCCAGGGATGTTCTGGAGTCAGCTGGGCTGAGTTGGGGCTAGGCTAAGCTGGGGAGGGGACAGTAGCAACGGGACAATTGGGTTCATAGATGCTAGGGGTGGAAGGGACCTCAGTAGGTCATTGAGTCCGACCAACTGCCCTAGGCAGGAAAGAGCTCTGGGGTCAGGTGACCCAGCTAGGTGCTTGTCCAGTCTCCTCTGGAAGACCCTCAAAGTAGGGGAGAGCACCACCTCCTTTGGAAGCCCGTTTCAGATTCTGGCAACCCTTACTGTAAAGAAGCTTTTTCTAATGTCCAATGAGTTCTTGGAGAGTTTTCCCCACCCTGCATGGTCACAGCATGGGGAAGGGGAATCCCATCTATCCCTGTTGCCCTTGTCCCTGTCCCCAGCTGAATCCAGCTCCTGTGCAGCAGGCAGGATTGCATTTGGTGCTTCTCTGTCCTCTGAGTGGACAGAGGGGAAATGCAGGAGGAGGAAGGAAAGTGGGGATGGGGGTGGGGGAAGGGAAGAAGAGGGGGCATTTCTTTGAGTAGGAAGGGGAGGGAATATTTACATCTGCTTCAGGAAGTTTAAAAAATCCCTGGAGGCTCCTGCAGGTATGGTCCAGTCCAGAAGTGGGGTGCAGCCACACCACTGCATTCCCTCTGGATCTGCCTCTGGAATAGCTCTAGTCCTTCAGAGTGTTGACTTAACATGTCAGATCAATGCTCAGGATCTCACCATTGCATTGTTAGGCAGGAGGGTGTGACACAATTGCGCGCGCGCGCACACACACACACACACACACACACACCACTATGAGTTTACACACACATGAACATATACACACATGCAAACATGTACTTCAGTTGCTGTGTGTGCTAGCACTAGGGGGCACTTGGGGCTACTCAGGCCTGGTGAACCTAGGGGAAAAGCCAGGAAGAAGAGGAGCAGAAGTGTGGAACTGGGGGAGAAAGCTGGGAGGTGAGAAGCAGCAGTGAGCTGGGAAGAGAAATCTGGGAGATCAGGAGAAAAGCTGAAGGGTAGAGAAGCAGAGTTGCGGAGCTGGGGATGAAAGCCAGGAGGTGAAGGTGGAGGGAAGCTGGGAGACAGCTGGGAGGTTGCAGGGAGCAAAGCCAGGAGATGGTGGTGGTTGGAGCCAGGAGGCAGAGACAGAGAAGCCAAGAGGCTGCAGGGGGCAGCAAGAGAAGCTGGGAGGCAGTTGCAGAGAGCTGGGAGGTAGAGGGCAGAACCGGGGGGAGCTGGGAGACCACGGGGTAAAAGATCAGAGAACCGGAGTGGGGGAGAGACACACACTGCAGGAAGGTCAGAGGGGCAGAGAGATTGGAGCAGGGCCAAGAGATCAGTAACACAAAACCCAACTCAGAGTCCCAAAATAACAGTTTTATTAAACAGGCAACACAATGTACAGCCCACAAAGTTATTGGTGTACACCCCCCCCCTGCTGCTCCCCCCCACACTCACACTGGTAGTAGGAGAGGAAAAGCTTAATGGAGGGACTGAGGTCAAGGTATGCAGAGACAGAGCTCAGGTCCCTTGCTTGGGGGAAGAAGGTGGATGATGGCTACTTATCCCAAGCTGAGAGCTGATTCTTGATGGGCAGTCAGGGTTTTCTCCAGCAATGTGTTGGCCAGAGAGGGTTGCCAGCAGGGCTTGTGGGTGGACAGGTGGTGTAGTGTAGTGCTCGTCCAGATGGAGAGGGCGTCCCAAGGAGTTCACACTCTACCGCCCCTTTTATAGGGGTGGGCTACCTGCGTCTCCTATGGGAAGAACGTGCCCAGGCAAGGGCCAGTCCTGCTTGTATGTGGTCATGCAGTTCCAGGTGTCCTCGTTGTCCAGTGACATACAATGGTGGAGTTGCTGGTTTCTATTCTGTTTTTTGTTTCCACGTTGCTGGTTTCTTGGAGGGTCTTAATCTTTCAAATATTGTTTTTTGTCTCTGGTCCTGGGAGTAGGTCTGTGGTTTCAAGGAGAGTCAATACAAGGCAGTGGTCTGATTGTCAAGCTGATGGTCTGGTCATTCAAAAGGAACTATTTTTAGGCCTGCTACTGTTTTGTCTCAAGCACCCTCATTCACTCTCATTCATCCAGGAACTAATTTCCATAGAAGGGGTAGGTATGAGTCACAGTTGCAACACAGTTACAATAGGGTATGCCCCAGCAAGGGACGCAAAATGGACACTTGACATTACAACATGGAGGCTTGACGTTACTTTGGTTAAATTACAGGAACCGGCCTAAATCATACAATATCATATAAAACAGTAAAAATCAATACAAAAATAACAGAACACTGTTTACAATGTAAAAAGGGGCTTGTCACATAATGGACAACAAGAATTTAGCTTACCTATGACTACCTATAACTACTTATAAGGGATAAAGGGGGCAGAGAAAGGGTCAGAAATGTTTGGAGAAGGGGAGGGGGATGTATTTTTTGTTTATTTTTTTTTAAACTTGAAAATAAAGAAAAACCTGGGGGTTTTGCTACAAGAACAACACAGATGCGGGAAGCAGTAGTAGTATAAAGCCACTTTCATTCCCTTACCTTCTATTGTGCTGCAGCTAACAGTGCAGTGAGTAGTGTTTACTGAGAGTAGAGAATTTCATTTCAATTTGTTTTGGGATCTAGAAAAAGCCTTGACATAATTCAGTCATGGACCCAGTTTCTAGAAGTCCTTAAAGACCAGAGCCTTTCTATGCCTTCACCTCTCTTGCAAATAATCCTGTGCCATCTTGATTTGTACAATGCTTGCTTGAGATCTGCAGGAAGTAGCTTCTTCATCAAGCAGTGTGGTGATGGCTTGTACATTTTTGGACTCCAGGTATCCAAATGTGTGTTAAAAAAATTGTATATTTTCAATAGCTAGCAGGATCCCTTGTCAGCACCTTTGAACATGCATGAAAACCCAGCGTAAATCTCTCTCTACCCAAATGATACTTGGGAAACTGCATCAGTTGTCAACTGTCATAAGGAGACTGAAAAGGCACAAGTACCAACTGTCATAACTGGAAAAGCACTAGTGAGTAGTTACTTTGCCTGAGCAAGGAACACGCTTTCTTCTGGTTAGGAGAAGCATGAAATGATAAGGATGGGACTCGAAATGTAGGGAGTAGAGGGGGCAGAACTGGAGTAGGGCATGTTGTGATCTGGAGAGTGCTAGGGGTGGGGATGTAGGCAAGGCAGAGTTTTTTGAATATGAGGAGGCTGTGACATTTTACTTTCTTGATAGAGAATAGCTTTAGCTGGGATTGTATGTAGGTCACAC
This sequence comes from Caiman crocodilus, assembly GCA_030014935.1. NCBI lineage: Eukaryota > Metazoa > Chordata > Crocodylia > Alligatoridae > Caiman > Caiman crocodilus. The sequence goes on from JAGPOW010001034.1 coordinate 2,786,631, forward strand.
CAGTAGGGAAAATGAAGTTGCTTTACTTTGCAAAAGGGTTCATTAGGTGGGCCAAGAAAAGGAGGGTGGACAGCATTTGCCAAGATGTGGACAAAGTTAACAAGGATGGAGAGAGAAGAGCAGATCTGAGAAGCTGTAGAGAAAGAGAATATGTGAGTGGTGAGTGGTGAAGGGGAAGAGGAATTAAGGGAGCTAGTGCTGGAGTATGAGGATGGGAAGAGGATGGAGAGAGTAGGTGAGGAGACATTTGTTTTTAACCCTTGTCTGAATTAGATTGTCTGGGAGGAGGCAGAAAAAATGCAGTGATTTTACTGGAGCGCAAATAAATGAGCAGGTTAATAAGTATTGAACTTTCCACTTTCCTCTCAACCCAGAAATTCTCAAGAGGGCCTCAACACTACTTTTGTAGAAGGCAATTTAAACAGTTGGACTGGTACATGTAACCAAAAATAAACTCTATCAGACACTGCCATATTAAATAGCTGTGTGAGATCCTTTTAGAGTGGGATGTGAGAGCAAGAGTTCATATTATTAGGAAATGTTTGTACAGAAATATAGTACATACAAAGGATACAGGCATTTTTCACCTAGAGAAGGCCTAAATGTTCAGTGTGACTGGCCCAAAATTGGTGGGGGATAATGCAGGAAGCTTGAAGTGCTGTAGGATTCATTTTTGTAGTATAATAAAAATCAGCTTCATGGTTCTTCCTGATGCAAGACATTTTCAACATCAGAAGTGAGAAGATTGATTAAAGTTTGTGGTTAATATAAGTAGCCAATTATAAAGTTAGCAAGTTCCCTCCACAATGAGGGATGTTTTGAAGAGTATGTGGCGCTAGCTATATACATAGACAGTGTTACCTGTGCTGCCTACACTTACGTGCCAAGGCTGCCTTGCTTCTTAACTAGTATGCATTTTCAATGGCATCTGCATAAACATTCACAGAAATGATGGGATAGGCTTATACGTTCAGGTTATATTTGGAAAGAAAAGATTTAAATAGATGCAATTAAATGCAACAAATTAGCCAAAATAAGGATTCACAATTGAAGACCTGTATTTCAGATGTACAGTTTCCTTCAGTTGCATTTACATCATAATCATACATCATTAATCCCTGGGTAATAAATGAGAGTATGTATTGCTGGAGAGAATTACTACTTCAGCTGTGCCCTGGAAAAAATGGCTGTACATGTCAACTAAAATACCCTCAGTAGTATTTTGTGAGACATATCTGGGTATTAATAAAGAGGCATAATGATATTTTTAATGCATTTATTTATATGCTAGCCTTTTATTGCTGGTCAGATATTTAACTAGTGTTTTCCCTTTGCCAGAGATGGAGAAAGTGACTTGCTAGGCAGGGCTAATTATCTACAGACTTCCAAGCTCCTGTTGCTTAGAATTTGGCACACATTCAGAATAGAGGAGCTGCCATGAGACCATTAGAAATTAAGGGCCTGAGCTACAGCTCTTTTAAGTGATAGAACTTCTTAAACCAACACTTCATGCTTCTGCTTAGCAGATCTAGCATAAGAGCTTATATCACCACGTGTAGTACAAAACAGAATGCTTTTTTATGATTAATAAGAATTAAACTCCTGAGACAGACAAACTCCTGTCAGCTGTAGTTACAGCTTAGTCTCCAATGCTGCTGGTTAGTGGGGAAGGTTTTGACCCTTTCCTGTCTTTAGTTCAAAGTATTGGTAACTCTACAGTGATGTTTTGGGGGATTCTCTGTTAACCCACAAGTTCTGCTTTTATTAAAAGGGATGCTTCTTTTTTGCATAGATTCAATCACTGTCTGACATAGGACCATGTTGCATATCGCACACTCTGTTTGTAATTTGACCTAACTCCCCTGGTAAAAGCAAAGCATTTTTCAAAGAGAAGAGCTGAGCCAAGGGAAATGTTGATATCCCAGGTTGTCAGACAGTCAGGGGGATTAGTATAATGGGAATTTTAATATAATTTTGGAGAAGTGAAAGGCTGAGTAGGAAGAAAGGGAATAGAAGACCCAAGGGTTGTGAAAGGAGTGACCAAAGGGTACACTGAACTGTGGGGATGGGTTTTCCAAGCAACCCTTGTTTTTTTGCATCTTTCTGAAAGTTTCCCTTCTCTCTAGGCTTAGTGCCTGTATCTAAGATCTTGTTTTACAAGGCCTCAGAATTCCTTGTGGGAAGCAAAATAGGAGTATTCAAGAAGGTGGAGCTCTTAGCAGGGGAAGATACAGGTCAGGCTTGCAGTCAGCAGTGGTCTCTGGAGTCAACAGTAGACAGACCACAGGGTCCTATTTTCAAGAAAAGGCATCAGCAAGTTTTGTCTGCAATAAAGATGAAATACTGGCTGTGCATTGCTTGGGCTCTGGGCTTGGGAGCGTGCAAGATTTAATGCAGTGATTCTCAGCTAGAGTGGTGCAACACCCTGGGGTGCATTGTTATCCTTTCCAGATTGTTGCAGGATGCCATGCCGTGTTAGCATTGTTAGGTATGTAAACATGATTCATGAGATAAACGCACCAATTTAAAATAGGAAGCCACAGTGTTGAAACCATTCTGACCTGTTGCGGTTTGAGTTCTTTGCATCCAAAGAATTGTTCTATTATTTTTCTCTAGTCAAAATGTGTGAAGGCTAAGAGCTGGCATTTTTTGAGGACTGCTTTGAGTCTATCGGTTAGGGCTGTTGGTTGTAATCTATCAAAGTTGAGAACCATTGACACAACACTTAAATCCGAATGAAGCTGCCTTCTGAGGGTCCAGGAAGGTGTGGGGGTTACATCTGTGTTAACTATAACTGTATGCAAAAGTGTAAAGTGAATCCTGAACAGTCCCACTGAAGAGTTCAGAAATTCAAGATTGGCGACTTCATTACTGAAACAAGAAGAGAAGGAAGCAATTTAGTATTTAGACAAGAAGCTCCAGTTCTGTACATTCTAGGTGAAAGATATTCCTTGCAATAGGGTTACTTAGGAACAGCCATTCATTGTATCGAACTAGAGGACTGCTGTATGGTTAAGAGCCAGAGTAGGGTTTGCAGATGTGGCTTTCAGATTCTTTCCTGGAGAGCTGGTGATAACCTACAACTTTTCTGTTCTGGCAGAGTAGAGATTTTTCTTTTTTTCAAATAAGACAAATATTGTTTTTAAGACCTGAAATATCTCCCCTCACCCTTTTTTTTTTCCCCCCCCCAGCAATACCCTCCCTGATTTTGGCAAGCCTTGTGAAAGCTAACAGGCAGGTCTTTGATTGCAATTTAAATACTTTAAAAATATATTGATGACTGACTGCTGTTTAATGAGTTACGTTTCTGAATCTAGGACATAATGCAAAACCTATTGGAAAAAATGGAGACACTCGCATTAACTTCTTGGATCAGGCCCCTGTTTGAGTCATGTCTTTCAGCTCTGCTGTGCTGTGGAACAGAAGCAGAGGCAATGCTGACTCTTCTGAAAGGCTTTTTAGGCATCCTTGAGTACAGAGGCTGTGAAATAATTAGAGTGTAAACCAGTTTCCTCTTCTGTTTGAAGTGGATTTAAAAAGAGCTTTTTATTAATGCACCCTCATGTTTAACAGGCAGTGCAAAGCCCCTTTTGATTACAAAGATCTGCATTTCCAAGTGGTGTGTCTGCATACTTCATGTCTTGGAGACATGAACAACAGAGCAGAAGGAGAGAGGAACTCTTCTGGTACCATCATAACCAAATGTCAATACATTCTAAAGAAAACTGTATGAGTTGATGCAGTATATTTTGCCATATTTGTCAGCCTAATTTGTCATACACTGAAATAAACCAGGCTACTCTGAAGGGGGAATGGAAATAACTGAATGTCAACATGTGTGTGTGTGTGTGTGTGTGTGTGTGTGTGTGTGTGTAAACCTGTTGGAAGGGTTAAACAACTGCATCACTAGTATTTTTAGTGCATCTATAAACCCCTGGATGCTTGGAAAGTGCTCTGTTATTGCATGATGGAAGCCATACAAGTACCTATTTGCTGTATCCCAGTTAGTAATGCTGAAATGATAGATCTCAAAGCTTAGGAAGTTGAATCTAAAATTTTGAAACAAGATTTATAGCTTATTTCATCAGCTATAGTTGACAGCAATAGTAAGTGCATTTACTCTCTGGAATGTCAGAAGAATCCCAGGGTGTTTTATATTTCAAGAGCAGCTAATAGGAATGTCAAAAATAACCTGTTTTTAATTCTGATTTTAAAGCAAAAAGCTTCAGCTTTTCATATTTCAAATGGATGGATTCTAGCTCTGAAGGATAATTGCTGAAAACACATACAAAAATAAAATCTACAAATGTATCTGTTTGGGGCTAAATACAAATTTCCTTTGGTTATGCTTGCCTCACTTTTTTGCAGATATTTTAAGACCATTGCTAGCATGAGTGCTCCCAGAAAATGTGTGAATCTCACATTCTTGAATAGTCATAACAGAAGGGTTTTAAGTTTTTCATAATTTTGTGTACCTGAAATCTGGCAATTGTTAAATTTGCATCATAAATTGAGGTTTGTGGCCAGTCATAGTTGAGCAGTTTGAATATTTTACAGCGAGCCATGCATAAAGTAAATCAAACATGTATTTTTGTTGGATAGTTCTGAATGATAAACTGTGACCCAGTTGCAAACATTTAATTAATTTCTTCCCTTAAATGTTGGCCCATTTCTATCAACCTTTTGTTGTTATCTGCCATGCCATTATTTTGTTTTGGTTACTCAGAGTAAGCAGATACTCAGCCCAAGTGAAGGTGGAAGAACCACATCCTTCAATATTACAAAAAAAATTAAGAATGAGGTGACTTGTTTTGCAGCAAAAGCCTTTATAGTCATTACAGGTTAGTCTGAAAATATATGCTCGGTCAGTGTTATAGTTTTAATGTTAATTAGTGACATGACGTTTAGGCAGAGCCTTGGGTTGAGATGACCCTGAGTGAGTACCTGAGAAGTCCCTGCTGCACAAAGGCTACCATATACTTCTTACACAGCTACAGCCTGCACCCCTGAACTGTATACTCCTTGAATTCCTTAATGGGTCACTGTCTGTTCTCCGAGTCAGAGCCCTATTTTATCTTTTTCCCTTAGCAAAACTAGGTACCACCCAGTGAACAGACAAAGGAGAACTTGTATTCTTCTGGGAGAGAAACTGTAGTTCTTTGGAGGGCTGAGTCATGTTCTCTCTGCCTGTCATATATTTGAATGGTTACCCAAGTAAAGGCCTGCAAGAGTGATGTGAACATGGAACAGGGTGGAAATGCAGTTTACCAAAGCGCACAATGATTTTGCTCTCCACTTGAACCTTTTCTCTCTAAAGCTGAGCCAGAGAGATCACAGAGGCCTAAGAACAGTTTCATTGTATTTCAGCTAGTTTATTTTGGTCTTGGACAGAATTGAGTGGTGCAAAAGTAAAAAGTTTTACCCTCCCCTTTAAAGCCTCCAAATGATCATTGGCACTGCTTAATTTTTGTATTCTACCTTGCTCCAAGGTCTGGAGTTTCTCTTCCACAGTCCTTGGTCTTGGATTATAGGGTGCAGACCAGAACCAAATGCCATCTAAACAATGTTATACCCAAGTTAGGGATGACACGATTGTTGCAGTAACTAGCACTAAATTCTGAAGGTAATCAAAGTGAGATAAGCATCTAATGCTTGGGGTTCCTAGTTATCCCAGGTGTTATTCTCCAAGGCAACCTAAACATGGACCTTGGCTCAGTCTGACAGATGAAGACTATCAAGCTGGAAAGGGGGGCAGGCTAGCTTAGTTAAGTTAATTGCATTGGCTAACATGCAGTTCCAAGACAAAATGCAATTGAGTGGGTAGCTCATCCATTCCTATCTAGTGTAAACAATTTGTAAGCCCTTTAGACCAGAGCAGTAGTGGATAGAAGAGGTCCTTTGATCACAGAAGTCTTCTTCACACTGGGACTGTGCAGTAGGTCTGTGTAAAGCAGTACATATTTGATTCAGATTTGGATTTGGCCAATTGGAGGGACAGTGATTCTATTCAGTGATTTGAATCACTGTCCCAGTTCAATTAGGCTGATTTGATCTGGAGATTCAGCCATAGGTTAACAGGCAGCAGTCCTCGAGGATGCTGGACACAGCTGCCTCCAGCTGGTAAGTCTGTTGTGGTGGGTAGAGGGTGGAGGGAAGAGGCGGGGGGGGGGGGAGGCAGAAAAAAATTCCTACCATGAGGGTGGGATTGGGGCTAGGGCTAGGATAGGACAAGCTGCCCAGCCAGGGTTGGGGCGGGGGGTGTTTACTCGGGTGGAGGGGGTGGGGAAGGCTTCTGTCACGGCACACTGCCACATGCCACAGGTCTGAGAGGACATGGGGCAGGCATATGGACTGGGCTGCACTCTGGATGGGTGGCAGAAGGTACTGTGAGTTGGTGCTCTGCCCTCCCACTGCTTGTCCAGCTTGGGCGGAGGCATGCGGGATGTGCAGGCAGAGGGGGCTATGCCCTGCTGCCACTTGCCTAGCTGGGGTGGGGTGGGGGATGCGCGATGCAGGTGCAGCTTGCTTCAGGTGGAAGGTGCTGGGAGCAGGGCCTATGCTCTCCTACCACTTGCCTAGCTGGTATGAGAGTGCTGTTGTGCTGCCTTGGGCAAGTGGCATGCAGTGGTGGAAGCCACTTCAGCCTCCCTGTGCCTCCCGGGCAAGCTTTGTCCTGATGTGCCCTGGCTAGGTGAGCAGCAGCAGGGCATGGTGGTGGGTGTGTGCACCTGTATCATGGGGCAGGGGCCAGCAGCAAGGGCTATGGGGAATTTTAGGGTGATTGCAGCCCTGCCATAGCTACTGCTTTACTGCACTCTATGTGATGGGCAGAGCCAAAGTGTTGCACTCTGGGCTGCATCTGGGACTAGTCGCCAGGAGCACAGCCATGGCTCCACCCACCCCGCGGAGCACAGCCCGGCAGCAGGCAGCTGGGGCTAGCCGCCTGGAGTGAAGCCTGCCCCATGTAGATCCAGGGGCACACACTCACTCCCATGCCCTCCCGGACCAGCAACGTGCGGTAGCATGCAGTGGCGAGAGCCCCCCCTCTTAGAGGCTCTCGTCTCTACCGCCAGGCTGGGCAGATTGTCCCTGCCCCAGCCCCAATCCCTTCCTTGTTGTGGGTGCATTGATCTGCCCCCTCCACGCCCCTTCCATCCCATTCCACCCACCATAACAGACTTACCAGCTGGAGGCAGCTGTGTCCAGTGTCCTTGGACTGCTGCCTTTTTAGTCTGTGGCCGAATCTCTGAATTGGTGACAAATCTCTGAATCAATTTGGAAACTTCCAATTCAATTCAGAACTTTTGATGGGTCTCTCAGTTCGATTCAGATTCACAGATTTGGCTGCTGAATTGGGCTGAATATTCTCCGAATCAAATCATCTACTGAAGCTTTACACAGCCCTGCTGTGCCGTATTCTCCATGCTGAGTAAGAGTTCTCTGCGCTTTGATCCTTTTTTGTGTGCTGACATTGGACTGCTGTTGATTTGGTATCTCTTCAGCAGGCCCTAGCTCTTGAGCATCACCTACAATAGAACATTTATGAACTCATGCTGCCTTTCTTGTGTCCCCTTGGACTTCCTGAAACTGTGCTTGTTTTAATGGATAGTTTTGGAGCTCTTTCAGATCGCTCACTCATTGCAGACTGATTTTCCAGGCTTAGTTACTGCTTGACCATGGTGATTCTGTATAGTAAATCTTCTTTTCTAAGCTTTTATATGTTCTACCTTTCCAATCAAAGAGCACTTGCGCTCATTCTCTCTCTCGCTTGCTCGCTCACACTCTCTCTCTTTTGCTTCTGTTTAGAGAGATCTAGCTAACCTCTACTTCCACATAGAAAATAGTTTGGTCAGACAAAGGGATTTCAGCAATTGGATCTATGAGTTCAGTTCCCCTTTTTGTAGAAAGTTATGGCTTTTTCACAGGCTATTATTAATAGACCCATACAAACAGCTAAATTGTGACAGACTTTAATCTGTTAAAATCAGGTTTGGTCTTCTAATTGATGCTGCTTCCTCTGAAGTACCTCGGGATATTGTTGGTTGTGAAGAGCAGTATAAAAATATAACACCAGTGCAGATTATAGGATCACATGGGACCTGAGGCAGCAAGCCCTAGACCTTGATAGCATCAAGAAGGCATGAGAAGCTAAAAGTCACAGCCAGCACTTCAAGTCTGATACTACATTCAACCGGATTTATCTTAAACCAGTGTCAGCTGTTTTGGAACTGGTTTATGTGCACTGAACTTCTGTTGTTACAGGTTTAAACCAGTTTCTAATCACTTAAACCAGTTTGTGTGCAACTTCTGTCCCTAGCCTCAGTTCTTAATATTGGTTTCTGATTGCTCAGACTTAGAGGTGCAAAGGTTTATTCCCACTTGTAATGCAGGAGAACGATATTCCAATAATTGGAGCATAGCTTTGTCTATGGGAGATTCAGGCTGAATTGCTACTGCCCAACAAATATCTTCTGTGCCTTTTGGCATGCCACTTAATCCATGGATGTCTGAAAGGGGAGATCCCAGTTGGTCTAAGGAAAAATTGAGACTGCATGACAACACAATTTAAGAAGAGATCTGAAGGGGAGAAGAAAAAAAGAAACAAATCAAAAGGGAATTTTCCCCCTAAAACTAAAACCAGAATAAATTTTGATTTTAAAAAAAGTGAATTACAAAGCTTCTGATTTGATAAAATAAAATATTCACCAAACTGCAGGTTAATGAATGCTTCTTTTTTTCAATAGGGCATCTACAAAAAAAAAAAAAAAGATAGAAATCTTGGTCAGTTCTTGTTTTAATGTTCATCTTGTATAACTTTTCATTCATCAGCACTTCTAGCCTAGCATAGCCAATATACAAATTAAGGCCTTTTTAAAAAAAACCAAGGTGGCTAGAAATAAAATGTACCTGGGTCACCAGTGGTATGCTTTCCTTTTGACTGACCTGTGCAAGGCTTTTTTTTTTTTCCTTCAGTTTTGTAGTCCAGTGGTGGTTGTCAGTTCTTGGACTTGGAGGCAACATGTAGGAGGCACATGGTGGGGCAGGCACATGCCCCTCCCCTTGCCCCCCGAGAACGCTGGTGCCCGCCTCCCACCAGCAAGTGCTTTGGCTGGTAGCGGGCATGAAGAGTGCTAATGCCCCGCACCTGAAATTGGCTCTGCTGCCACGGACCTCCCTCCCATTGCCGGCTGGCCACTGGGGACCCCCCACTTTCCCAGTTGTGCCCTGCTGATTCCCCCTCCCAGACTCAGGAGGCACCAGTCACCCATGCCTGGACTGCAAGGGAAAGAATAGGCTATAAAGATAGGAGCTATTAATAGGAGAAACTTTTTGGGGATAGTGACTTTTCTGGCCAAGTGAGATGCATATACATTTTGAAAGAAGCTCTACCCTGCCATTCTGTGTCAATGGTCAAGAGCTTGACCCAAGTTAAAAGCAACAGCAGTGTATTCATTTTTACAGAATAAAATGAGATCTTACTCTAGGTTGGGATGCTGGAAGGGGAAAGCAGATGAACACAAACATGCTGCTCAATAAATTTGAACTGAAACCACTAGATATTGTACAACTATATTGTTATGCAATGTGAGAGAAGAGACACATTACCTCAAGGCCAAGAGCTGAGTCAATCAAGCATAAGAAACAATGTCATTTCAAGCAGGGAGATAATGTACTCTCCTTTGTATTCTTGTCAATTATTTCTTTAACAGTTTTCAAGTAACACTTTGAATACATTAGATGTGCTGCAAAGCAAATGCAAACAGAATCTTGCTCTGCAAATGTTTCCTCTTCTTGAATCACCATTGTATTTATAATTAAGTTTATTTATCCTGTATTTACTGAGAGAATGGAGGCACAGCTATCATTGCAGCACATCCTAAGCAATTGCTTAAAACTCCTTCCTCTGTCCTAATCTCCTTGAACACTTCCTTCTAAAAGTCTTCCAGTTAGGGTTGCAAATAATTGTCTATCTAGAAGCTCCATGGACCAAACTTGTCTTCTTCAGTGGTCAGAGTGTCCTACCTCTAACACAGGTTTGTCAACAGCCTCAACAGTGTGAGCAGATAAGTGTGGTATGCCTCTGATTGTATTTCATCATGTTTCTTAAAACAAATCTATATGACAGATTATTTTTGGATTTTACTACTGTACCTTATCAACACTAGGGGATTCTTGTCATTTTAGTTGGTTTGTATTAGAGGGCTTATATTTGTATCCCTAAATGACAACTACTTAACTGAAAAATTTGTGTGTGGAATATGCCACCTAATATTTTGTGTCAGCCTTCTGGAATAGACATCTGCGTTTCTGGAAGTAATTCAGATATTCATGAACTAGACATCATATCTCTGAGGAAGACCGGGTGTTTTTGATTATGTCCTTCTGTTGGCACTGTCTCTGCACCTGCGAGAAGTTTGGCAGTTTTGCAAAGTACCAGACCGTACTTTCATGACAAATGGTATTTTGTCCTTGACTTCTGTGATTACCTGATCAATGCACAAAAACAATATTGAGACCAAAGGATCATATATAGAAGCATTTATGGGTTGAACACACCTTTGCAAAAATAAGCATCTGTAGAGGAAATCATTCAGCCAACAGCTAAACAGTTTGGGAGAGTTCATTGATTCAGGTAAAATCTGTAATAAGCTTTCCTAGGTTCATTAGTTATTCAGTACTGGAGTAATGAACAAATCTATTAGATATAACATACAGTAAAATAAATGCTTGTATTAATAGTCTAATACAACATAATCCTAAATAGCATCAGAAACTTGGAGCTTTATGCTTTTGGGATTTAGTTGGTAAAATGTGAGATGGATGTTTGCAATAATAAAGACAATAGACCTATCTAAAGTAGCCCAAATTAGTTAAATAAAGAGAAGAAGCAGAGACCTTGAAACTTCAGAAAACCCATATTCAGGTCTGTTTAGATTCAGCTTCATACTTTTGTTTTCTAAGAGCTGCTAAGTCTTCAAGGAGAACTTATAAGAAATATACAGAAAAGCTAAGGACAGAGAGCCAGAATTGACAATTTTCTTTTCAGCCTTTCTCTAAAAAGTTCATGGTAATAAAGTTAACTTTTCCCAGGGTAGTTCTTTGGGTTTTTTTCTGCTTGTTCTTGACCTTGTATCATTGTCACTATAAAAATAATTTTCAAAGCAACTACTTTGATTCCAAATGGTAAATGGGTAATAGTAGCAGACACATTCTTCAGAATAAGAGCTGTTTTGGCCACGTTTTCAGCTGGTGTAAACCAGGTCCACTGAAGTTGATGGAACTATACTCTTTTTTTTCTTTTTTTTTTATACCTGCTGAGGTTTGACTCTGTTCAGTCATAATGCATCAAGCCCTGCTTAATCTTCAGGTACTGCTAGCTTTTTAGAGGGGATACTTTTAAGGATGGTACATGTTTGCATTTGGTCAGTGGTTGCAGTCTCCTGTCTTACCTATGCAATATGACTGGGGCCTGTAGGTTACAGTAGGTGGTGCAGGAAGTGGTATTTTAAATACAGAGGTCTGTGTGCATCTTCCAGCACGAGTCTGTTATGACTCTACAGAGGGCGGATCTAGATGTTACTCCAGTCACTGCATTGCTTTTCTTGTGATAAGGATATCATGCCATGTGTTGCTGCTGTTGACCAGTTGGAGGATCTCTCTCTGGTTAGCAGCACCACTGAAGGTAGTTGATGCCTCTACTAAAGTCATCCCCCAGGACTCTTGGGGTCTCCCGGGCAGCAGCAAGCTTTCGGGGGAGGGGAAGGGAAGGGAGGAAATCCCCTGCCCACTTCCTCCAACATGTGCAGGGAGTGGGGGACACTGCCCAGCCAGACAGAGCCTGGGGTCTCTCAGGCAGCAGCAAGCATGGGGGGTTGGAGAAAGATTCCTCCTGTGTTTGCTGCCCTGGAGAATCCCAGGCTGGATCTCCAGTAGGGCAGAAGTGTTTTTGCTTATCTGCTCTGTGCTTGTGTGGGAATTTGGCTGGTGTGGGGAGGGGATGGTAAAGGCTTTCTCCCATGCTGCATAGTGTTGGGTAGGGGGAATGAACCCAGAGCTCAGAGCTGTGCTGGTGAAGTGGTTTCCTTCTGTTCTCTTCCAGAGATGACACTGGAGATGAAGTAATGTACTCTGGGATGCGGGAGAACTGGCACATAGCTATCACACAATGTATTCTTTGCTATATGTGCAAATTAAAGCTGGATTGAAATGAGATATAAAGTTAGTACATGTTTTGAAGCTCTAACTTGATAGCTGGTTGGACATTTTATGGCATGATAGGTACTTTGTACACACGTAGACTTGTCTTGGTTCTAATTGAAGAATTAACCAATTCATTGCATAATACCTGTAACATGCAGAGGGGACCTTACATTTTAACATGATGTTAAAGGAGTCTGAGTTGGTGGAAAAATTATTTCAGATGAAGTTAAGTCCTAAGGCTGGACCTTGGGACAGCCATGGTGCTATGTTCTGCCATAGCTAAGGTGGTAAATTGTTTTGTCTGGGTCATATTCCAATCTTGGTAAGTGCTTGATTTGCTCAGCTGCCCCAAGTAATTTATGTGAATAATTCTTCTGTACTGTAATCATATTGTATAGTTTTGTATGTGTGCTCTTACACAGTCATGGATACCAACTCATGAACTATTTCTTGTGTATGTGTGAAGCTTTTGGATTTTTCTGGGTAGAACTGGATGGAATGATCTCAACCAAAAATTTATATGAGGGATGGCTTTGACCAACAGAAAAACTTTTGCTTTGGCAGCCACGTTTTTGAAGCTTCCGTTCTCTTTAACTTTGATTTTGCACAAGCAGAGGATGAGGTAAAATCAAGAAATGGATCAATTTTATTTTTTTTAAGTAAATGCATAGTATTTTGATAACTGTGGGGTTTTTTTTCTATGAAAAATAATTTTCAGTCAATGCTGTATCTGAGAGAATAAGGATATACAAATACAGTTTCCTTGCACTGCTCTTTTCAAGTGTGGATGAGCCCTTTCTAGTAAGTGGAGGTCCACTTGGAAGTGATATTCAGATGAGGTTTTTGTTGGCTTAATTTGACCTATAACACGAAGAGTTGAATAATTCAATGTCATTCCCACATGTTGAAAGATGGATATTAGGAAGGCCTTTTAGTGAACTGGAACAAGAGTACCTGGCTGGAATCATAGCAGTGCTTGCCATACTAAATAGCCAAGGAGGTCTCTGGAAGGAGGCAGAATAGCAGAGGGAGAATCCTTCTATCCATGTATGTAGCGTTTCCAGGGACATGGTAATTTCTACTGGATGTTTGCCTTGCCTCCCACTGTGGAGGTTATAAATTTGGGAGAGTCTGCACAAAAGAAAATGTTTGGCAGAGTCTGGATGGGGCCAAACCATAGCCTTCTAATCCTGTGAAATACAGTGGGGAAGACTCCTGCCACGTAAAGCCATGTGTTGTTCAGTGGCAAGCATACACTACATCAATCTTCCCATTTTCAGGTTTTCCTTGTATAGCAAAACTGGCCATTTCCACAGCCCAGAGCCCTTTTGTTGCAACAATAGATGGGTCTGTCTTAGCTGTGAGTTGTCTACTGTGTAAAACATGGAGTATCTTCATTTGCAATGCTGTTAGTGTCATTATGAAAATCTCCCATGTCTTTACTTGTGATGCCAGTGACAGAACTTTTCTTTCCCTTTTAAAATAAATATTTGAGGAGTCCTGAAGATAGTCAGGAAGAGTCTCTTGGAATGATGACAATCCCTGATCCAGGGCTGCTGTGGATTTATACTGTGGTAGAAGTGCAGTTACTGAATGTTGAAGTGGAAAAGCCTACATATAATGGTCCAAAAAATCTTAAAAACCAGACTTATCCTTCTATCTTGGACCCTCCTATTTTTCTTAATTTTCTCCCTTTCCTGTAATATTGCAATGTGGAATGGTCTAGCGTCTACTATTTATTACATGAATGAAATAGTTCTGGACTTGCACAGAACTCAAGAAAGTTGTTTTGGCTTAAGATTGGGCCTAGAGTCTGTTCTGAGACTGTGGTGTACCAAACGTCTGGGCTAGCAGCTCATTAAAGCACAAGTGCTCTAATAGTTACGGCAAAGAATTTCAAATAATGTATACAGTTCATGTGACCTGAAAACTGTGTGCTTTGGACATATCACAGAAATGTCTGAAGGAAACATAGCCAACCTCTTGTTATTACCACATATAGTGCTCTGCATGATCACTGGCTTATTGTTAAAGGACATATACAGCTCATATGCACAGCTTTATAACCAACCCTAGGAAAGAAAATAGGAGTTTACTCTACATATGCATTTATAAATGTGACTTTGGCAGATATAATAATCTAATTTCCTCTGGATTGTATTGTAGCTCTGCATTGCTAGTTCTGAGAAGGAGAGCAAGGGTGAGTTGGACTCTTAAAGCACAAAAAGGTATGTTTTCCAGCAGATTCCAGTCCTATGAAGACAAATAGTTCTAGTAATAAAATTCTCTTGTTAAAGCGTAACAGAAAAGAAGTTCTGTCATTATCTTGGCAGAAGACGGCCTTGTATCCAACTAAATCAGCCAAATGGCTAGGTCCCTGGCTGTGGATTAGCTTGTAGTGGAAGTGATAGAGCACTGTGTATTACTGTAGTTTATACTGGCCAGAATGGTTTCTCTAGAGTTTGTTATTGGGCAGTTGCCTGAGCACACTGCAGTTCAGCTGGCCTACATAGGAATTCCAGGCACAGGTGGGAAGGGCAGGCATACCATGTGGGATGTTATGCTACCTTAATTTGCATTTCCTATGCAATCTGAGAATAATGTGGAAGGGGAGGGGAGCAAGTTCTGACCCAATTCTTTCTTCTTTCCAAAGACTTTATAGAGACAAAACCAAGAACTGGTTTTACCAGAGGTCTAAATCCAAGAGATGGTGTGTGTGATGATAAACTGACCAGGTTTAATGAAGACGAGAGTCAATGTAGGCCTTTCAATTAGCAAATTCCGAAGGCGGACAGGCAAGAGAGTGATTACAAGTCTGCCTGGAAGTAGTGGGACACCTGACAAAGATAACTGTCTGGCTCTGTGGTCTTTAAAAGTTCCCACAGTTTAGGGAGGTGATGTAGTGAGGGGAAAGGAGGTGGGTAAGCTGAAGGATGAAAGCCTCTCTCCCAAGGGTTTGTAGAAGGATCCAGAGGAGAGGGAAATCGGAAGGTGGCATGGCTGAGGACAGAAGTCCATGCCAGGGTACTCTCCCTAGATAAGAGAGCGAGAGCGCGCAATGCGGGGCTAGTGGTTGCAATACCAAGTTGAGGCATTCTCTTTGGGTCTGGGGGTGAGTTAACATGTCAGCATTTGTGTTGATGCCTGTAGAGAATGAGTTTGCCCAGGTAAACGGGGGCAAATCATAAAAACACAACTGGGGTAATCATAAAACACAACTAGTACACAGAATCATGGGGTTGGGAAAGACCTCAAGGAACATGTAATCTAATCCATTGCACAAGTGTGGGATATGCTTATTCCTTCCAGACACGTTTGCCCAGCCTCTTCTTGAAAACCTCCAGTGAGTTTCCACAGCTTCCCTAAGTAGCTTGCTTCATTGTCCAGAGCTAAGTATAGATAGTCAAAAAGCCCAAGGCTGAATTGATTCAGTCTTTGAAGGTTAGTCTAAACTACAGAGATAGAACTGAGAAGCAAGTCAACAGACATTTACTTTTGATTCGGGAAATGCCAGCCACTGCCAAAGAGAAGGTACTGAAGCTCTGACGCTTCCCCCTCCCCCACTTCCCTGCTTGAGCAGAGGGGGTGTGGCCAGGCCTCAGCCCAGGGCTAGCATGATGGAGGGTGGGGGTTTAAATTTCCTCACTGGCCCACATGGGACCCCAGCCTGGGTCTGCCCCTCACCCCACACCCTGCTTGGGATGGGGAGGGCAACCCTTGCCAGGCTGAGGAGGAAGTGGGTGGGGAAAAAGGTAGTGTCAATAAATTCATAAAAGCTTGAACAAGAATAGTTGTTTCTCTGAAGTGAGCATGTATGAACACAGCAATTTGTAATCCCAAGCACACAACAAAGAACAACCAAAAATCTTCACCTAAGCTAAGATGCAGCCCAGTAAGACACCATGAGAGTGCATATAACTTAAAATGGAATGTAAGAAACCGAAAAGACGAGAGAGAGCGTAGCATAAATCTTATATGTAATCCTGTGGGCAGCGTGTCTCCTTACAGCCAGGTATTCAGAAAATGCTTCTTGGAGAATCAGCAGGTGGTCTTAGGTGTTGGAGTGAAGGTCCCACAGGTCTCACCTCTACTGGGGGTTTTACAGGTGCACTTGAACCCCCTTCTCCCCCTTGGGTACCTTGACATTCATATGCTTGTCACCTGTAGCACCTTTGACAGGACTCTCATGCATTCAGTGTCTTTTGTCTGTTCTTTAGGTATTCCAGTCTCCCACCTTTTACAGGTTCTGCTTTATAATGCAAATATAGTTCTCTGCTTTCTTTGGTCACACCAGCCCAAGTAGTCTAGGACCCTCTTTTGTTCCCTTAGCTCTGTCTCCAGCACATGCATGTAATTACTATGTCAGGTCTTTGCCAACAACTCCCACTTCTTCTGTTTGGTCCTGCAGGGCTTGGCCCTGTGCTCACAGGTGGCAGGGGACCAGTCTGTCCGGCCCCAGTTCCCCAGCCTTTTCCTCCTTTCCCATGGCCTGCGGGGAGTTGAGGGGAGTTATGCTTTCTCCCCCGCCCCTTATCAACTTCTTGCTTCAGTGTTTGTGAGATGTGGGAGGGAGTGGAATCTGCTGATCTCCTGCCGGCCCCTGCTAAGCAGACCCTGGTTGGGGTCCTGTCTTGGTGGGAGAGATTTAAACCCCTCTCTCTCCCCTCTGCTTGAGTCTACCTGCCCACACCCATGCCCCCTCTGCTCCAGTGGGGAACAATATGGCAGGGGCTGCACCTCAGCCCCACCCCCTTGTTAGCTAGTCCTCACTGCCATGGCTAGGGAGCAAAGGGGCGGGGCCAACCTTGCTTTTTGGAGCAGGCAGCACATCCCAGCCCAGGGCTGCAAAGCCTCCTGGGTTGCTGGGGGTCTCTGGTTTAACTTGAACCAGGGTGGGGTCTGGGGCAGAAGTTTCATAAACCAGTTTGACCTAAATCAGTTGAATCTGACACTACATTCAACCAGGTTTATCTTAAGCCAGTTTGTCATTTTTAATCTGTTTTATGTGCACTGAGCTAACATTCTGTTATTTTAAAGTAGTTTCTGATCACTTAAACTTACTGTATATATAACATCTGGCCCTACCCCTACCGTTCTTAAAATTAGGGAGCTTTTTTTCCTAAAATACCCTCTAAACATAAAGCCATTGCTTTGTGGACATGTTTAGTTAGTGTTGGCACAGTGCTCTGAGCATAGTCAAGTTGTCCTGTACCCCCAGGGAGTTGAGGGTGTCTTATTTATTACAAAAAAAGTGAGAGAAGAGAGCCAATATACTTTGAGTACTAATAGCTTACTGGGGCCCCTCTGTTTGTTTCAATTACGAAAGCACTTTGCAGCAAGATGCTAAGACTCCAAAGACAAAGGTCTGGCCAATGCCTAGCACCTTCTTAGGCTACCACAGTTGAAGCTTACTAGTTTCTGTAGCCAGAAGAATTGATGTTGCTAGTAATGCGACCAGGTACTCATTTATCATTAGCTTAACAGGGGGAGGTGTCCAGCGTTAAGTCTAGAACAACTTTTCCAACACACCCCTGAAACAGACTGCAGCATTCCAGATCCATACAACAGCTATGCCTCCATTGCTGAATATGAGCCCTTTTATTGTACAGAGCCCTGTTTCTTCCCATTCTGACCACACCTTGATGAAAAATTAATAGGATTCTCTACCCTCACACTTTTGATAGGAAAAGCTGACTTAATAGAACACCTCTTGTGTGTGAGTGAGTCTGCTAGGATTAACTTTTCTTCTAGGGGGAAAAAATACAAAGTAATAAAAAGGGTATGAGGAGGACAATGATCAGTGACAGTGGGTGCATTTACGTGTGCCATAAGGTAATTTGATGCTTTCCAGTGCAGTTCATGCCAGCTAAAAGTACTCCCAGGTTCAGTGTTTACACACATGCCTGGGACTGCAGCAATTTGACCTGGGGCAGAGCAGCTCTCAGCTGGCAGAGATCCTGAGGGTGAGCCCCGGTTTTCAGGTGCTGGCATCGATCAGTGAAGGGTCTGGCTGGGCATGAGGGTGCTGAAGTATGGGGCTAGGTAGCAGTCAGCCCCATACCTTAGCACTCTCATGCCCCAGCCTGCCCCCGTCATTATCTATATGTGCATTTTAGTGGAGTAAATTACTCTGCCATAGAATACTTCTGTCCCAGGTGAAATTATTAATTAATTTACTCTACCCTAGACTGTGACACTTTACTGCAGAGGTAACTAATCCACTCGGCAGTGAAGTGTACATGTAGTTGATGCACATAATAAGTATAGCATTACCCTTATTCTCTAGAGCAGTTCTTTCCTGTCCTTGCAAGTTCTCTCTTTACTTGATAAAACTGACTGTTTATGTCTGTTATAACACCGGTATGCAATCTTCCATTGTGAGAAGAAAAGGGACTTCACAGCACTGTTGAATCACACCAACACCTTATGGCAAACTGGTGAAGGACATGCATCTTGGCACAACCCATCCACAATGGGAAATCTTCACCAAACGTTAATTCTTTAACTAGTTGCTTAAGTGTTCAGTATCTGGGATTCTCACTGCTGTAGACCAGGTTCAGTTCCCAGGTGGGGAAAGCTTGCCATTTGCTGTTTCTCCTTTGGGTTGACTTAAGGAAGGGGATGGCGAGAGGTAGTATCTTAGCTGTCTGGCTATCCTTTTTTGACTCTTTCTCACACTATTTACAAGTGAATAAAGTTCAGATTAAAGTACTACAAGGTTGGGTGCTTGATTGGTAAGATAATTATCCTCAGAATAGTCATCAGTGGTTCGACGTCTGACCCCAGAAATGTCAAGTCTTTGAAAGTGTTCCTTCCCCTCTCATCAACATGAGGTGATGCCCTACCTGTAAAATGGTCCAGATTTGGAGATTGACAAGTTAGAAAGAACCCAGAGAGTAACAGGGGTAATCAGGTGTCTAGAAGGGGTTGGAAGGACTATGATTATTGAGTTTGGAAGAGAGATGACTGGCAAGGAAAGTTCAGATCTTCAGAAAGGGTTGTTAACAGAGCATCTGTCAACTGTTTTGTGCTTACTTGGGGCAGGACATGTAGTAATGGGCTACAATTTCAACAAAAGAGACTTAGGTTGGATATTAGTAAGAACTGCACTAACTATGATGATAGATAAGCACCAAAACAGATTTCTAGAATAAATGTGGAATCTTGGTTACTACAAGTTTTGAAGTGCAGGTTCGAAAAATCTTGTCCTGAGATGAGACCACAGTTGGTTAGAGTGGATGACATCCTGAAGTGCCTTTCAGCCTTATTTTCCTATGATTCTGATAGCCCATTGGGTCTCCTTAATCATCTCACTGTAATCTGGAGAACAAAGCTCTGACAAGTGTACAGGTAACTAAGATGCATTGTAGAACTTGAAGTTCATCTACCATTTTTTTGCTCACTCACTCAGTTTTCTGTGATTTTTCTGCAGTCCCTCACCATCAGCTTGGGAATTAACTACCCAGAATAATTTAGTATTTTCACTGTGCACTTCCTTTTCTAGGTCATTTATGAAAACATTGACAAAAATAGGCTCAATGCAAATACCTGGGGATCCCTATTGACCTTCCTCCAACCTGAAAAGTGACTATTTAGCCCTACCCTTGTATGCACGAGAGTACTGCAAGCTCTGAATACTTTGACCCAGAGTCCTCATGAATGGATCTGTGTCATCTTGGTGTGAAGTGCCCAGTGGTGACCCTTGGGTCCATGCTTGGACTGGTGCTTTTCAACATCTGTATCAGTGATTTGGATGGGGGAGTAAAAGCTTGCTGGACAGTCACCTTGCTGGGGTCACTTCACCCACAGCTGTCTTCCTGCTTAGAGCAGGGGGGCTGGACACGATGATCTGCAAGGTCCCTTCCAGCCCCTAGCAAGTTATGAATCTATGAAAGTCAAATATTTTCAGTGCACATTTTAATTTAGAATTTGTAGTGTTTTAGAATTTCTCAAAGCCCTTCAAGTCCTTTTCTTAGTTGTGTGATTTTTTTTTTTTTTTTTTCCCGTGGGAGTTTGAGCCATAACAGTTTAAGTTATTGACTTTGTTCAGGGGTAAAAAAAAGATCATTTTCCTAAAACTGAACCTGAAGTGTAAGATTAACTTGCATCACAACAGTACAGGACTTAAACATATGCTAGGGAATGCATTTTAGAACATTAGATTATTGCATTAGATACTGACCCACCGGTAAGTTCTGATGGGAATGGGCGCGTGGAGTTTACTGCAAGATTGGAACACTTTGAGTGTCAAAATAAATCCATCTTTTAAAATTTTGTACTTGAGCCAGTGAAAGGGAAATCTCAGTAGAGCAGTGTTGAGCTAATGCAGCAAAGGGAAAAGACAGCTGCCTCCCACATGTCCTAATTGGGCCAACATATACTATTGTTGGCTTCCAGTTCCTTGAGATTTGTTCAAAAGGCAGCAGGGTCACCACAGGCCTGCTCAGTCTCCATAACAACTTGCTGCTATGGTTCAGACCACTGTGCAATTGTTAATATCTAACTTGTGGAGGTTTTGGATTTTGATTCTGCACTAGTTTTAATATCTTTCCCATGAGAGTTTAACAACCTCAATGTGTTTTCTGTTCTCCCGTGTGCCAGATGCAGGAGTCACATGACAAAAATGGGAGATGAGGGGAAAAGAACTTTAATTTCCTCACTGTTCTTGCTGCACATAGGGTAAGCTTCTTCAGCTGTAGAAACAGATACTAGATGGACATACAATCAGAATTTTTCATCTGGACCATTGTGTGTAAGTTTTATCTCAAGGTACTCTGGTTTTCTCGTACCCTGTATAATTCCATGACCCATGCAGGTGCTTAAATTTGTGCTCCTAGGACCTTAATTATGCATTTAGATAAATGTGTTGAAACTGCATATCCAGTGAGAGTTTGGCTATAGCCATTGCGCACTGAGGTCACTAGAAAGACTGATTCACAGTCTTCCTTAGGCCTCGATTTGGCAACATTGGAAGGTATTGCACAGACTGCTCTTTTGGCAGCTGAAACCTTTTTCAGTGCTATGGCAACTAACTCTGCTTAAAGTCTGACCAACAAGACTCTGGAAGCATTTTGCAACTTGTTGGACGACTTTTTTGGGCCCCAAAACATTATGAATAGTGATTTGCTCAACCAGAGCTGTCTGTGTGTGGAAATTTAAATGGATCATGCTTTTGAGGTACTGATAAATCTCCATTTCAGTGGACCTCTCTTGTTTCCTAGGTAGTAATGGACTACATGGGTAAATCTCTTGTTTTTAATTCAACTGGACGAGGCATAGAAAACCTGATTTTGCTTTTATTGTAGTAGATTGACCATGTTGCAGTTTTTCTCAAAGCTTTGTGCTCTCACTTGAATTCTGAGAGCTAGTGTGGTTTCTGGGAAGAGATGTGTCTAACTGGAATTTGGCCTGAACTAAAGTTAAGTTTTAATAAGAGCTTTAAATCTTTATTTTGTAAAGGCAGAATTAGTCATCCGTGTGTTGAGCAATATTTTGAATAGCCTCAGTGAATCAAGAGGTGGCCACTTACAAAGCCACTACTTGGAGGTGAGATGGGATGGCAGAACTGAACTATATCCACAGCTAGCAACTAGGGAGCCCCACATACTCAGTGTGCTATGCCCTGTGTACTACTTGCAGCTTGTCTTTCACTCTCCCCGAGGCAGAAACTTCTCTTACCATATTTTCTTACTTATACTGTATACCCTAGTTTCCAGAAGAATAATTTTTTGGGAAAAAGTACATGTTGTATGTGAGGAAATTATAGTACATTATTTTTGCAGGTGTCAGGGCGGGGGTTCATTTTGCATCCTTCAAATGTTTCACTTTAAATTAACCACTTTATTTCTTCTTGTGGAACAAACCTGCTGTTTGCCTCAAGCTCCTAGGATCTGCAGGTGTGCAGTGCCATACACAATGAAGCACTGTGTCTGGTTTCAAGAATATCTAACCCTTTTCCTTGGCAGTGCGTTTCCAATGGAGCTGTATTCTCCAAAATCCTCTCTTGGCATGGTTACTCCTGAGACTTGTCCTGGAAAGGCAGTGCAACTACCCATACTGTTCCTTTGGTCCATGAATCTCATGCAGATTGCCCAGTCTCTGCCTCCTCCTCCTCCTTGACTTCAGATTCTATAACTACCTGTACATGTCTTCATGGGAATAGAGATGCCACAGAGGTGCTTGCCCCCATGTGAATTAGCAAAATGGATACAAACCATCTAACTAAGCACTTGGAACAATCCCATCCCCTATCCCTCATTTTGCTTAATGTTTGATATTTTAAACCTATTCGCTTTCCAGTTGTTGAATCTTTTGGAAATAAAAATGTCAAAGGGGTTAGGGAGACCTGCAAGGTCTCTTTGCTATGTAAAGAAACTCCTGTTCTTAAGCTTCTGTTTTTGACCGACTTTTATGCTCAGGACTACATCTCATCTGCCTGCTATGGGCACTTTGATAATAGCAGGCTTTAGGCTGGTGAAACTTCTTTGCAATCAATAGCACTGTGCCATTTGGCATGAGATGAGACTCTAAGATACATATGGTATGACATGCACAAACTGAAATGCTGCAGGGGTCTGTTCGCAGTCTTCTGAAGTCAACTGTTTCTAAAACCAAGAATTACACATTTCTTTAAGTTGATTCAACTGAGCTTTGTATTGGACCCCGACGGTCTGAATTTGCAAACCTTTAGAAACCACTAGAATTCCAATGGTCTCAGCCTGCTAACAGTAGTAGGAGCCTCCCAATGGCAGTAGACACTACATTAGTAGTGGATTAGTAATGGATTTGCCAGACTAGGCTGTAATCCATAGGCTGTATGGAAATGCCAGTTTAGTGAAGCCTTTTGGAACAAGAAATGCTTTAAAAAAAGGTTAAAAGCCCTTATCTTCATGTGCCTTTCTGTGTAAAGGAGGAGGCAGCTACATAGTAAGGAACTAAAGAATTTGAGTGAGGGTGACACTGGAATAATTTGTTTAAAGCAAGTATAAAGCTAGGTTTCCACTCCGATATTGCTCATCATCACAACAGTTTAAAAAAAAAAAAAAAATCCCTGAAAAAGCATCTTACCTTTAACATGTTTGCACTTCTCCTTTTCCATAAGAAAAATTCTTTTAATGATAACATCTGGAAGAACACTTTTTATCCTCCAGTACAAGAAAAGCTGTGATTTCCACCCCTCCCCACCCCCCCGTAGGCAAAACAGACTTTTGCAAGGTACCTTAATCATTACCCTTGCTTATCTCTCTACAAGCTTTCTCATCTTTGATTTCATTATGCTCTCACTGCGGAGTTCCTGCTAATGCACTGGGTGGGAAGAGTTAAACTACAAGCCTCTGCAGTGCAGCTGGGACTTCTTGGACGTTTGTATTTTTGCAGCTTTCCCTATCACACCCTGCAAGAGGAGCAACCCACAAATCTCATTGGTCAAACTCTGTAGGGAACACATGGTATTTGGGGAATTATTTTATTCGCCTTATTGAGGCCTGATTTGTTTGACAAGCCGCAGGGCTACCCAGATCTGTGCGCATTCCAGTGATCTTACTGACATTTTGGATTTATCCTTGGGAATATTGCGATGGAGTGGGGGGAAATGAAAGATGCTGTTGGCAAACTGATAATTGAAAGTAATAAAAGTCTTAATCAAATGCATAAAAATCTTCCCAATCGTGGTATTTATGGCCCCAAACTGTTACGGGGATATTTATAGGTTCGGTGGAAATACAAAACATATGGTATCCTCATCCGGAAATATTCTTTCAATTATACCCTGCATGGAGCTCATAAACATCTCTTTCATCTAAAAATTCTCCAGTACATTAGGTAAGAAACATCATTTCATTTTTGCAGGGAAATATGGTAAACAAATATCTTGTTCTAACAGATGTTGAAGTGGATTTTACAGATTTCAATCAGCCAAAGGAATATTCTATAAGTTTTGGCTCTGCCAATTCTGTGTGCGCCTCAGATTTTAAGTATTGCAGCTGTTGGGCCACACATCATGTATTTAACTTCTATATTTGATATATTAGAGAATTTAGGAACAGTGTAGTATTCCCTGGGGTGGGGGGTTGTTTTTTTTCACATGTAAAAAATCTGCCTCGTTGAAATAAGTCAAACTTGCCAGGCTGGCAACGGGAACAGGATCTATGGCTTACTGCTTCCTCTGGTATCTTGCTTTAAGGAATTCTCTAGTATGGACTTATCCAGCTTCTATTAAAGTTAATGGAAAGACTAGTCTGTAGGATTGGATCAGGCTCTTTGTAATAGAACCTGGCTACCAAATGTTATTATATAAACTTGGCATGTCTTTCCTAATGCTTGGTGCCAGGTATTGAGGGAAAACTTGAAAAATACATTGCAAGCATCAAGTAAAAGAGCAATTTTGCACTGAAGTTCTGCTTGGATTGCAGAGTTCATGGCCAGTGCAGCTGGTGGCATAATCTTAAGGAAGATTAGCCTACATCCACTCTGTGCTGGCCCTTGGTGAAGGAATGCATGCTGCAGCAGCTCAAGTGGGACTTAAATGGTTCATGCACCATTTAACAGTGGTTGTTTTAGACTGAATAGAGGTGATTTTAATCCTTGGCTGTTCCTGGAAGTTTTGCTTGCCTTCAGGAACCTTCTACACAGGTCAATTTGTCTTTGCACTGTCTTGTTACTGGGATTGTGATGTGATGCAACAATTGATCCCATATTTATCAAATACAGGCTGTTCAGAGGAAGCGTAAAGGAAGCTTCAGGTCTGGAGTGGTATTTTTGGCTATGCTTTCAATTTTGTCACCAACCTCTTCACAAATATTACTGGCTTCTTCCAAAAAAGCAGCCCTCATCTTTTCTTAATCTTTCTTAGGTACAAACCCAGTTGCCTATGCTGTGTGAAGCTGCATTGGTCTTGTGCAGAGTCAAGTCAGTCCTGAGACTGCTGCAACTTCTTGAGGCACCTTAGATGCTGTGAATGATTGGTGATTCTTTGGGTAAAGTGGCCTGGTGGTGCCTTGTCTCCTCTCCAGGTATGGATGGCTGTTGGCTTACAGGGAGCTTATCCACTCTTTGACAGGTCTTGTTTTAAGTCCTGCTGGGTGTCCACACACCTTCACCACCCAGGCTAGCCCAGATGGGGGCACTGGTTTAGTCACCAACAATCCATCCATGGAAGACTGTACTGGTTTACGTGGTACCAGATAGCAGATCAAGAGAGGCCTGGCCTGAAGAGCTTTGTGCAGAGGCCCCACACAAAATGAATACATCATCATACTAAAGTAAAGTCTTTAGCAGTGTTCATGTTGTAAGGTGGGCAAAATGCAGCTTAGGGGCTGACTGTGGCCCACCAGGCCATTCTATCTGGCCTGTGGGGCCACTAAAAAAGTTAGAAAATTAATATTTATCTGCCTGCCATGCAGCCCTTAATGGTTTGCCAAAACTTAGTAAGTGGCCCTCTGCCCAAAATAATTGCCTGCCCCTGTTGTAAGGGGAATGCTGTGTGCCTGCCCTCCCCTTCCCCCCTCAAACTGTAATGGATGTGGAACCCCTTGATTTGCTCTTTGGTGTGTACAGCTGGTCTGAGGGCAACTAATGAAGAAGCTTTGAAATACACCCTGTGCTTAAATGACTCTTAATCAATTTGCTCATGGTGACTCTTCTATTTCTTCTTGCATCCCCATCTCTCTCTGTCTCCTCAGGGCTGCCAGCCTGAAATCCTGCCTCTTGATTTTTCTTACAATACTATTCTGCAATATCCATCAAAGTGCTTTGCACAGAGCACCCCCTACTGAGGGATGTACACAATCGATAGTCATCTCTCTAGAATTGGAGGCTCCCTGTGCCTGTAGGGTGTTTGGGGTGATTTTGTAGGTGCTTCTGAGTGACAGCCAATTAGCCCAATTCCTAGGCTCATCAGCCAGCCTGAAGCATCCTACAGATTATGGCTGCACTGCTTCCAGTTCAGGAGACAATTTGCCTGGAGCAACACAGTGTGCTTAAGGGTTACCACTGCTACTGCGGGTTGACTCTGAAGACACCAGCAAAGTGGAATGATCTTTCCTTCTCTACTTCATTTTTGTTTGATATCCTGAATTGTGAGGCATAGAATA
This sequence comes from Caiman crocodilus, assembly GCA_030014935.1. Lineage (NCBI taxonomy): Eukaryota > Metazoa > Chordata > Crocodylia > Alligatoridae > Caiman > Caiman crocodilus. Next base: position 2,812,922 of record JAGPOW010001034.1, read on the forward strand.
AGTATGTGGCATTGTGAGTGCTATGATTATGAACATAACAGAGGTAAGATGAAGATCCCAAGATGTTTATCCTGTCTTCCTGGTTCCTCCACATTGTGGGTTCCCTTCACAGCTGCCAAAACTTGAAAAGATTTGCAAAGAGTGGTTGTCCAGATAAGTTTCAGAGGAAGAAGACAGTGGCTTGGAGTTGTTTGGTCACCAGATCCTGAGAACTTGGGAATGTTTTGGCTGTCTTAAGACTTGTTCAGGACAATACAAGCACTAATTATTTGTCAAAGGCTGAAGCCATACGAGGAAAGACTGAGGGACTTGGGAGTCTGAAAAAGGAAACTTGGAGGCTGAGAGGGGACTTGGTAACAACTTACTGCTACATCAGGGGAGTACATCAAGGGATCAGTGAACAACTGTTTACCAGGGTACCTTTGGGGAAAACCAGGATTAATGGCCACAAACTCCTGGAAGACCATCTCAGGCTCAACATGAGGAAAAACATCTTCAGAGTTAGTAAGCTCCCTCCAGAGGTGGTACAATCACCTACACTGGAAATCTTCAAGAGGAGACTGGGTAGTTACCTTGCTGGGGTTACCTGACCCCAGTTGTCTTTCCTGCCTAGTGCAGGGGGCTGGACCGCATGATCTTTTGAGGCCCCTTCCAGCTGTACAATCTATGAAACAGGCAGCCCAGCAGAGACTAATTGCCCAGCTGGGCAAACCTGCCAGAGGCTGTAAGTGGCATTCCCATCTTGTTTGATGAACCCCCTGACTATTGCTAGGACCTCCTCATTGTCTGTTGGGGATAGCGACATTTAAGTCCACCTGTAGCAGCAGACTGCAGGCCAGTCAGGCTGTAAGGACTGTATCATAGATGATCTGGCCATGTGGGTAGGCCACTAGAGAAGGTTAGAAACTGGAGCTAAGGAACTAAGAACTGCACAGGGAAGCAGGAGCTCAAGTCCCAGTTACCAAATCTGAGGGGGAGTTTCAGAAGCAGAGTCTGAGGGCCTTTGCAGACATTACACTTCAGATGGAATTAATAGCATAACAAAACAGGAAAGAAGCCACAAAATTATTCCATAAAATTTGTGTAACATTTATGGCTGGTTTCCCTTGCACCTTAAATTGAATGTGTGGCAGAGTCCCTGCTGTGTAGCTTGATGCTGGCTGACGGATCCCCAGGTTGACATGCTGATAGCTGCATCTTGCTGTTTTCAGGATGCTAAGTTTAGGGGAGCTTATCAGCTGGGCCAGGGTGTCAGGTCACAGGGAGCCGTGGAACTCCCCTGAACCCAGCAGGTTGACTGCCTTGCTCCACATCTCCCAGGCTGCTGCAAATTAAAATACTTGCCATGCCCTAGCCAGAGAAACCCTGGGCTCAGGTTCCCTGAGGGACTATCTGCACATGTGGCTTTTTGGCAACCCTGGTTTATAGGGACTCTGGGATGAGGGAACCTCTCCCTGATCTTGGGCCCCAGAGCTTTGGGACCTGAAAAGCTACGTGTGCAAAGCTGAATGTGAGATTTTTGACATCCTGGTGCATGGCGGTCTGTTACTGGTTCTAGGGCTGGAACCAATCTTGGGCCTCTGATGCACTGGCAAGTAACAATGGCATAATTGGGATATGGTACCCAGTTCCAACATTGTACGTCCTGCCATGCATATGTAGCATGGCAGGAAGAATGATTGTTGAGAATGGGGATTAGGTCCCATTGTATGATTAAATGAACATGTGCCAGGGTCCCAAGTCACAGGCTGAGTCAGGGTTCTGGAGCTAGGGACCAAGTTACCAAAGCCAAGCAGAGTTCCCAGAAGCAGAGCTGAGCATGATCAGATCATGACAGAAAGCCAAGGAGCACAAGATTCAGAGAGTCTTACCACGGCACACCTTCAGCAGAACTATTTTCTGGCCTGTCTGGATCTTGTGCTCTTTGGTTTTCTGGCTTCTGTCCCTGCTGGGCTCTGCTTCTTAGCTCTGGCTTTCGGGAACTCCACTTGGCTTTGGTAACTTGGACCCTGACTCAGCCTGTGACTTGGACTCCACCTCTGGAATTGCCCCTTGGATTTGGTAGCTTGGACTTTAGCTCTTGCCCTTCCTGTGCGACTGTGCAACTCTTGGTTTTCCAACTCCAGTCTCTAGCCCTCCCCTCGTTGCCTACTTACTAGATCAGACCTACAATGACCTGGTACTGATGCTGTCTAACTATCCCAGCAGCTCTGTGAAGGGGGCAAACATTTACTGCTTAATGTGTATGGAATGTACAAAACAAAGCACAGGAGTCTAAAGTCAAGATTTTGAAACATAAGGACATACAAATAGCAATGTAGTTATTTGTAATGTTACAGCATTTTGATAGCTCACCCCCTGGCTGCAGGAGAGGCGTAGTGAAGGCAAAAGCGGCAAAGGGATGGATCCTTTTTCCGTTCTTTTCATGGAGCCTGCCCATGTCTCCTGTGGCTGGGGGGCAAGCTGCTGGTAGGCCAAGTGGCCCCTGAGCTGCAGGGGCCCCAGTTGTTCCTTGTGTGGTGGTGGTGCCCCCTGGGACCACCCAGGTGGGTTACTAGTGAGTGGGTGCTGCCCTGGCTCGGGCTAAGGGAACAGTTGGATCAGGCTGGGCTCTGCTTTCAAGATGGGGCAGCTCCAACCCATTAGTCACCTGCTTGGGCGACCCTGGGGAGATGCTGTTGCTGCAGAGGGAAGGACTGGGGCCCCTTGCAGCTCAGAGCCCACTGGCAGCTTGGCCCCTGGCTGTGGGAGAGGCAGGCAGGCTCCAATGGGCAGGAGGAGAGGATCGGGCTTCTCGCTGCTTCCTCCCCCACCCAATCAGAGCCAGTCTGTGCAAAGTGCCAGCTGGCCACACAGTCCCTGAGCTGGGGGGGGCAGTCCTTCCCTTCGCAGTGACAATGCCCCCTGGAGATGCCCAGGCAGGGGGAGTGACAATGCCCCAGCTTGGAGGCAGCACCCTGCCAGATCCAACTCTTCCCCAAGCCTGCTTGTTGGAAGCGCACTGGACACTGATCTTTGTGTGGTCTCAGGGACGAGTTGGATCTGGTAGAATGTTGCCTCTGAGCTGGGGCAACTTCCACACAGTCTGCCCAGGGGGCACTGCCTCCCAGGCAGGCTGCTAATGGGCAGCACTCACAGCCCCCTAGGGCCACCCAGGCAGGCTGCTAGCAGGTGGATGCTGCCCCAGCTTGGAGGCTCTTCCCTGAGCTCGAGCTAGGGCACTACCTGCCCAGGCAGTCCTGGGGGTGTCACTGACATGGAGGAAAGGACTGGGGCCCCTTGCAGGCAAGGGGCTGCTTGGCTTGCTGGCAGCTTGCTGCCCTGGCCATGGGAAATGTGGGCAGGCTCCTTAGGGAAAAAGAAAAAAACAAGGATTGGGCCCCTTGCTGTAACAGTGATGAAAGCCCCTAAATTGAAACAGTGGAGTTTTTAATTGTCACAATTAAAAACCCACCATTTCAATTTAGGGGACTAAATCTCCTTCATGTGTACAAGCATCCTGAGTAACAGGTTCCTCAGTTCTTAATGGATCTAATTCAGGAAAAGGCTGAGATCAAAAAACTTTGGAACATTTTGTGGCTTTAAAAAAGGATCTTTCAAATGTGTGGCCAACTTTTGGATTAGGTTTGAACTGCTGCTTGCAGTATGTTTCATTCCTATTTGACATGATCTTTACATAGACTAATGGCTGTATACACTGCCTCTCAGACATCTCCAAGCACTTTGCCGAAATGATTAATTTCTCTTTTTTCTGCCAGAGTCCATAATAATTTTTGAACACAGGCCCATTCCTTCTCTCAACAAAGTAATTGGTTCTATATTAATGTACATCAAAGTTGTAACAGAATGTAAAAAGCAGTGTATACTATGTGGTAGTGATTAAAATAATGCTCCTGCCTGTTTTGATTCAGGATTAATCTTTCCTAAAGATAAAGTGCCAGACGGAGCTAATTAATTATGAAGGTTGAGATTTTTGAAGCAGTTAAGCGTATTTAGAGGCATTTTCTATTAAAAGTAATGGCAGCTATGTATGACTCTGAAAATCTTAATTGGCGTATTTAAATAAGATACTATAATATAAACTCCTCATGAAGTATTTAACTTGGAATAGAAATTGCTAGAAGATCTCTTACAAAATATATTGGTGGGTTTTTTCATGGATTTATATATTGTGAGGTTGAAAGGAACCTCAGAAGATCGAGTCCAGCCCCCTGCACCGGGCAGGAAAGACAACTGGGGTAAGGTGACCCCAGCAAGGTGACTGTTCAGTCTCCTTGTGAAGATTTCCAGGGTAGGTGATTGCACCACCTCATTGATGAAGATGTTGAATAGCACTGGACCACGTACCGGCCCCTGAGGGGGCAGCATTGGCTACTTTTCAGGAGGACAACTCGGATCTGTTCATTAGGACTCTCTGGGTCCTACCCGGCAGCCAGTTTTGTATCCACCCAAATGTCTCTCAGTTCAGCCCACAATCCTTCAATTTTGTTGTGGGATACCAGATCAAAAGCTTTTTGGAAGTCTAGGTATACAGTGTCAACCTCCTCTCTCTCATTTAGGTGGTGAGTTAACCTGTTCATAAAAGGAGATGAGGTAGGTAAGATGAGACTTGCCAGCAATGAAGCTATGCTGGCTGTCATTTAGAATCCTACCTTTTGCAAGCCTATTGTGCATAGACCCCTTGATGAATTTTTCCAGGATTTTCCCTGGGATAGAAGTTAGGCTAATTGGCCCATAGTTACCTGGGTCCTCCTTTCTCCCTTTCTTGAAGATGGGCACAGCATTGGCCCTCTTTCAATTCTCAGGAACCTCCCCAGAGCACCACAAGTTTTGGAAGAGTTTTGCCAAGTGTTCCATCATGACTTTGGCTGGCTCCTTCAGCGTTCTTGGATAAAGTTTGTTTGGTCCTGCTGACTTATATATGTCTATTTTTTTTTTAATTGATCACACGTCAGTTCTATGGCAGTAGTAGGAAGATGGTCATTCTTACTCTGCTCATTCTGTACCCTATCTGGCATGATTTTCCTCTTACACTGGTGAAAGACTGAAGCAAAGTAGTCATTCAGGAGTTCAGTTTTCTCATGAGTGCCAGTAACCAGCTGTCCTGAGTTGTTGAACAGTGGCCCCTACTCCCATTTGTTTTTCTCCTGTTCCCTACATACCTAAAGAAGGACTTCTTGTTGTCCTTGGTTTCTGTTGCTAGTTTAAATTTAGTCACCACCTTAGCCTTTCTAATCTGTTACCTACAAGTGGGGGTATAACCGGGAACCCTAGCCCTGTTACCAGAAGACAGGTTGGTCCCTTCAAGACTGGAACTTTTTGGGTGCAGTGTGCTGGCCAGGTGGGGGTTAAAAGCTGAGCCTGGCCTGCTAGTCAGCTGACCAGAATGGGTCAAGCTAAAACTACAAAAACCCTGGGCTGGGCAGCAATGGGAGCCAGGAGCCGAAGGGAAAATAATGTGTATAAGAGCTCCATAGAGATGCTTGGTGAGCAGTCCAGCTGCTGCAGGAGGGGAACTACAGAGGACTCTCAGAGAAGTAGTGGCAGCCCCAGAAGGACTCTAGTAGGTCTGGTGCACTTGGGGTGTGGCTGTGTGGTTTTTTGTGTTTGGCCTGGGTCAGTGGAGGTTTGAGGCTACAACCTGGCTTTGAACTTGTGGCCCTCTGGCTGTGGGAACCAGTGGATGGGCCCCTGGGCCGGGGAGGTTGGGCTCCAGATTAGGGCAAAAAGGAGGGCCATGATCCCCAAGACCAAAGAGCTAGAGCCTTGGAGTCCAACCCTATCTGGTGGGTTTAGATGGGGAGGCGTAGCTAGAGAAAGACAGGGATCAAGGCCCATGGTGTCAGAGAACCCCAACATACAAAATACAGTAGGCAGTCTCCTACTTACAAGAACATCGGTATAATATTTCCATCAAGATGTGGTAGGTGAGTAGAAAGTGAGACACAAGAAACCTTAAGGGGACTTCAAGGGTGCCCCACATAGGTCACGGATAACACAAACGATGGCGCTGGGTAGGGCGATCTGTTACAGGAGACCATTGTATAGAACTCCTTGGGGCATGTTGCAAGTATCCATTGTCTGTTTGCTGCTTTCCTCTTTCTCAAGAGGACCATGATTTCTCTGTTTAGCCAAGAGGGCTTCCCAGCCCTTTTGCTACCTTTCCTCCACTTGGGAATGGACTTTGTGCGTCAAGGATCATGTCCTTAAGAAATGTGACTCCTCTTCATGTATTCTTTTTGCGTTCAGTCCCTGGTCCTGTGGTGCTTTCACTACTAGGTGACTTGAGCTTGTTAAAATTTGTATTTTTGAAGTCCAAAACTTCAGTCCTGCTATCTAATTTGTCTGCCTTGCAACAGACAGTGAACATAATGGTTTCATGGTTGCTATCGCCCAGCCTGCCCTCTGTTGAAGTCAGTCATCAGGTTTTCTTCTTTGGCCAGGACCAAGTCTAGAAGAGCATGGTTGGCCTGTGCACCTCCTGAGTCAGAAAAAGCTCTTCAGGTAGGAATGAGACCAGTTCAACTTGGCCTAGTATTCCTTCCAAGAGATGTTTAGATAATTGAAATCACCCCTGGCAACCATGTCCTGTGCATGCGCAACCTCTGTCAGTTCTTGGGCAAATTCTAGTTTGAGTTCCTCCCCCTGGTTTGATGGTCTCTAGTATACACGCCTACATTTGGGTCTCTCTCTGTCCCTCCTGCAGTTAGACTCAGAGGGTTTCATGCTGTTCTTCCTTGGAGTTGATGTCAGCCTCCAAGGAGGTGTACTGCTCCTTCACATTGAGAGCTACACTTCCACCTTTCTTCCCTACTTGGTCCCTTCTATGCAGGACGTAGACCTCTATGGCTGTGCTCCAATTATGTGCAGATCCCACCAGGTCTCTGTAAGCCCTACTAGATCATAATGCCCACTGGAGAGTAGGAGGGTTAGCTCCTCCTGCTTGTTCCCAATGCTTCTGGCATTGGTGTACAGGCACCTGAGTCCTCCTACTGAGGCTCTCAACTTCCTGTCACACTGAAGTAGAACTATTCCCATGAGTGGCTCTCCTAGTGTCCCTATGGAGCTTTCTTGTTTTTGGTCCCCAGGCATGCTCCAGTTAGTGTTTCCCCACCCCCCAGCAATTTTAGTTTAAAGCCCTATCTAGAAGATTGGCCATCCTGGATGAGAACAGGGATTTACCTCTGTGTGAGGTAGAGGCCATCTCTTCCCAGGAGTCCTTTCTCCCTGAAGTGTGCACTGTGGTCGAGGAAATTAAAGCCCTCTCAGTGGCACCATCGTCAGAGATGTTGGTTCACATTCTTGATGCATCCTTCCCTCCTAGGACCATGGCCTGCAACAGGGAGCACAGAGGAAAACTACTTGAGCCCCTGACCTTTTGAGTCCAGAGCCCTGTAGTCACTCATGACCCAGTCTGGATTGCTCCTGGCAGTGTCACTTGTTCCCACATGGATGAGGAGCATGGTGTAGTAGTCGGAGGGCCGGATGAGCCTGGGGATCCTCTCTACAACATCTCAGATGCAGGCCCCAGGGAGGCAGACCTTATGAGCTAGGGGGTCTGGACAGCAAATAGGTCCCTCAGTGCCCTGCAGGAGGGAGTCGTCCCCCCCCCCCACACCTTGCTCCTCCTCTTAGGGGTGACAGCAAGCTATTTACCTTTCTCCTTCTCTGGTGTCACCATCGGAGCCTCCTCGTGCATGGGGAAGGGAGCATACTTGTTGTGCAGTGCCAGGAGAGGAGCAACCCTGGCCCTGCATTTCCTGGAGCATGAGGTGACGGTCTTCCGGGTAGTTCTGGGTAGGTCTTTTTGGTTAGCCATCTCATTGGCCACCATCTCCATCTCATTCTCTTCTTCCTTCTTCTGGAGAAGGGTCTGACAGTAGCCATTGAAGTCTTCGCGGGCCCTGATGGTGTGCAGCTAACGTACGTCTTCCTCAAGCTCCTGCCCCCGGCCCTCCAGAGACTCCACCAGGGAGCACACCCCACAAGTGAGGTTACTTCCATGTGCAGCTGCCA
>JAGPOW010001034.1:2829162-2850207 GCA_030014935.1 Caiman crocodilus
TGAGAAAGAAGCTTGCCTTTTTAAAAGGGATGGAGTGTGGACCCCATGGTTATTGTTAGTGTTGTGTTATAGCCTAGGGGGTTGTGTTTTCTGTTGTTGAACCTCCTTATCCATGCTGCTGCTGATAATCTTACTGACCAGGCCCAGGTTGACATAGTGCTGGAGAAGCCGAGGGGGGCGCCCTCCATGAGGCCATGTCAGTCTGGAAGTCCAGAAGGGGATTGCTCCAGCGGGCCAGGCCGAGTGACAGTTCCAGGAGCCCAGGCTCAATTCCGGCACCATGGCAGGTTACAGAGGTTGACTAGATCTAGCCCCTAGATCTGTCCCTCCTGTCCAGCGGGCCCACTTCTCTCCACATCTGTGTCATCAGCAAATTTGGACAGCGTGCTTTCCATGCCCACCTCCAAGTCACTGATAAAGATGCCTGAGCCCTGGGAAACTCCACCGCCTATATCCCTCTGGGTTGAAAATGACCCATCCACCATCACTCTCTGGGTGTGAACATTGAGCCAATTTGCCACCCATTTGACTGTAGGCATCAATGCTGCAGTCGCCTAATTTTTTTATGAGCGTAGGGTGAGAAACAGTGTCAAAGGCTTTGTTGAAGTCCAGGTAGATGACATCCACCTCAACACCTGCATGCAAAGACTTTGTGACTTGATCATAAAAGGAAACAAGGTTAGTCAGGCAGGATCTGCCCGCTATGAGCCTGTGTTGGTTGCCCCTGAGCATTACTTCCTATGCTGAACTCCCGCAGATGTGCTCCTTGATAATTTTCTCAAAGGTCTTCCCAAGGGCTGAGGTGAGACTAACTAGCCTATAGTTACCTGGGTCCTCCTTTTCCCCCTTCTTATAAATGGGGACCACAATGGCCCTTTTCCAGTCCATAATCCTAGTGGGGAGGTTGTCCCAGTCCCTGCTCAGAAATATGGAGGCAAAGAACTCATTGACGAGATCAGCTTTTTCCTTTGCTGCATCACCAGATTGCCAGGCTTGTCCTGTAGGGGCCCCATGTTACCTGGTGCCTTCTTCTTACTCTCTATGTATTTGAAAAAGAACTTTTTGTTATCCTTAATTCTGGTCACCAGCCCTAGTTCCATCTCTGCCTTGGCCTTCCTAACAGCCTCCCTGCAATCATGAACAATGGAGGTGTAATCCTCCTTCGTGATTGCTCCTTGCTTCCACTGATTGTATGGCACCTTTTTTATCCTCAGGCCCTCCTGAATGCCTTTACTGACCCAAAGGGGCTGTTTAGCACTCTTGCCCCCTTTGGTTCATGCTGGGACTGACTCCCTCTGAGCTCAGAGGATTGTCTCTTTAAGGAACAACCACCTGTCCTGGACTCCCATCTCATTGAGGCTCTGAGTCCCTAGTGTCTCTCTTACTAATCTCCTTAGCTCATTGAAGTTGGCCCTCCTGAAGTCAAGGACTTTGCCTTAGTGCTTGCTTTCACCACACTGTGCCGGATAGTAAATTTCAGTGGACGGTGGTCACGAATGCCTAGGTAGTTGAACAGCCACAGATCCCTCACCAGGTCATCACTTGTGGAAAGGACCAAGTCCAGCAAAGCATTTCCTCTGGTGGGATTGTGTACCTCCTGGGTTAGGTGGAGGTCCTGTATGCAGGTTAAAAACCTACATGAGCATTCAGACCTGGCTGACTTATCCTCCCAGCAGATGTCTGGGTAGTTTAGGTCACCCACAACAACCACATCCCTTGTTCTTACAGCTTCTGTGAGCTGACCTGAGAATTCCAGGTCCAGCTTGTCCCCCTGGTGAGGAGGTCAGTAGTAGATGCCCAATATCAAATCTCTTTCCCCACACCCCCTTTGCTTTCTAACCCAGAATGCCTCAGTTTGCCCCTCTTCTGAAACCATCCTGATTATCCAGGATGTGTACTGCTCTTTAACATACAGCACTGCACCCCCCGCCTTTTTTTTCCCTACTCTATCCTGTCTATACAACCTGTAGCTCATGATGTCTACTGCCCAGTCTTGGGTAGAATCCCAGTAGGTTTCTGTAAGCCCAAATGGGTCTGGGTTTTTGCTAGCTAGCAAGAGGGTGAGTTCCTCCTGCTTATTCCTCATACTTCTAGCATTTGTGTAGAAACAAATGAGTGTTCCTCATTCCTCCTATGAGCGTTCATACTGCCCTCTTGTTCCCAAACTTGCCTGGGCCCTTGTCACTTATCTGGGTTGTTCCTGCTTGGGTCACTTGGCTTGACATTGAAGTGTCCTTCTGCATCCCCATCCCCTGACAAACCTAGTTTAAAGCTTGCTATACAAGATCAGCTAACCTGGAAGAGAAAACACGCTTACCTTCTGGGGAGAGGTGTCTCCTGCGTGGAAGAGCGGGTCATGGTCAAAGAATCTGAAGCCCGTCTGGTAACACCAGCCCTGAAGCTGCCGGTTGACCACTCCGATGCAGGTCTTGTGGTGCTGTCCACGTCTGCTCCCCAGAAGAACAGATGAGAAAACCACCTGTGCTCCCATCTCCATAAGCTTGGCTCCCAGAGCCTTGTAGTCACTCATGACGTGGTCTGGACTACTCCCGGCTAAGTCATTAGTGCTCACATGGATCAGGACCAAGGGGTAGTGATCAGAGTATTATTTCTTCCATGGTAAAAAACCCAAAATCAAATGCCAAAATTTATAGTTATTTAGAATTTATTTTATTATAATGATTGAAACACCAGTAGACTTCCAAATTGCTTTAAAATATAAATATATCAATGAAACATTGTGTTCAATTGATGCCTATATATATAGTGACCTTTCATTGTAATTGTGAATTTTGGAGTTTTTATTTAGAGAATTTGCAATTGTTTTTATATGAGAATTTGTGATTTTTTTTTATTTTTTTTTTTTTAAACACAGAAATCCAGGATCCCTGATTTTACCTACTTATCTATTGATTGGTTGATAGATTGATGAATATAATGTGTGTGTATAAAGGGTCCTTGCAGAGCTTTAAAAGGGAAAAGCATATAGTGTCAGAGCAGAATGTAGCCTGCAGAATGTGTTAGCCATGTGGGAGTATGGATGCATCTTCCACCAAAAAGACTACATTGCTTTAAGATTGATGTGGAAACCATAGCAGCCGGGATCTCCTTAGAGAACTTTTTGGAGTGCTAGCTAGGAATGTGAAGTTTAAAGACTGCATTAATGAAAGAAACACAGTTTGGAATAGAATCCAATTTAATTAAAAATGGATAAATTTAATCATGGATACTGAACAGCCACCAATGCAGTGTTTTCCAACTTGAGTAAAAAGGATGACTTTCAAAGATCTTCACCCTTGCTTTCTTGAAACAAATTCTGCAGCACTCCTAAGCTGTGAGTCATTGGTTTTGTCCTCGTATACATATAAATACAAATACTGGTTGAGCACCGGTTGTCCCATTGTGGTTCAAAGCTATATTTTAATGATGTAGAATACTGAAATCATGCCTGCTTATGGCACTAGTTGCTGGTAACACTGAAATTATTTTGTCAATGTCTCTTCTTCAGAAAATAAACAATGTTCAATCTGGCTGAGCAAACTGATATTTCCAAATTAACTTCAGCAGTCTTTCTGCAAGTTGACAGTTGACTGGCAACAGATGAAGCTAACATGGTTGTCTTTGGAACCATATACCTGAAACATACTGAACTCATTTTCTATGATGTGTGAAGTTATGAATATTCCAAGACTCTGAATAATGTTATAACTTATCTAGTCAAATCTCAGTTGGCCTCCAGAAATGGCAAAATTCTTTAGCTTGATTTAGGCAATGTGGTTGCATTTTATTGGGACTTTTTCTCTTCTTTGTAATTTCATGCCTTCTAGTCATGTTAAAATTCTGTGGTGTATTTTCTCCCCAAATAAGCTGCATCTTCCATCTGCTTGGATGGATTGAATCCAGCAACATGTCTGTAGTCTGAAGGAGGGAATATTGTTTGAGATGCCTTCTATTCTTCTGTGTATTTGGCAAAAAGATGCTATCCTTTTTTGCATTGTTGCAACCAGTGTTTGTAATTGAGTTTCCTCCCCACTATATAACATTAAAATTGGTCAGTCCTGTTCTGACCTATGTACAAAATCACATTCATAGAGATTGGCTTGCTGCTGCTAAAGCACCTGGCCCTTGCAAAGGGGCAGACAGATTTCTTCTCCTAATCTAATTCTATATGAAAGAGGAAGACAAAACTTTTCATTTCAGCAGCTTATCCAGTTTGAGCTCTTTTCATCATCTTCCTCCTGTGTCCTTCAGAACCTCCTGAGATAGGCAAAGTGCAAGTTAGTCCTCAGAAATCTACATGCAGAACTTGTTGTGTTGAAAAAACACAAATGATTTGTGAACACTTTATATTTTGTCTCCTGAAACCACCCTGTTTTCATGACATTTTAAACTTATTTTTTACTTCATAAGCTGCTTCAAGAGTATCCTTAGGGTCAGCTTTTTCAATAGTGCCCTGACATGTCAAATGAAAGTATATCCATAGCAGGGCCTCTACAGCTTTGAATTTCCTCCTCTTCCAATGCGGTTGCTATATCTTATGCTATACTACAATGTGCCATACTAATAGTATTATCATAACATTGTGACAGTTTATCATCTTCTTCAGATGTATAATGTATCTTTAATAAGTATATTATTAAAGAGAATAACTAAGATATAATAATGCATCTTTAATACATATGTTTACTTTGCCAGTGTATGCTACATTCTACAGTCCAGTGAATTAATTCTCCATCACTATTTCATGCTGACTCAGCGTTTCTTCAGGTAGGTATAGGATACTTGTGCACCATTATCTGATAATCTCAGAAATATCCCTTGAGATTCTTTTAATGGCCATGATTTTATGATCTTATTTATAATAGAGGACTTGAGATTTTTTCTTGGCTTTGTTTCTGTCACTTGGTGCTCACCTCTGTGCTTGGTTGTCCTCAGGAATCTCTGGAGACTGTAGTCCCTGCAAAGCATGCTGGGATCTCAGCACACTGCCTACTAACTTGCTACCCCTTGGCTACTAAGTTGGTGCTAGCCATGCTAGTATTTGCCATGTGTTATGGCAGTTCAGATGATTGTGTGCAAATGGGACATCACATTTTGTGGTGCTGCAAATTCCCCAGAAATGTTTAATGCTTCAAATGAATGCTTGTGCATGCTCATTACCTAGAGCCCATTGGAGGTGGACAGAGATCATGCTGCAGTTAGCAGCAACTGTTCTACTTGCTGGATCAGTTTCTTGCTTTTCAGTAAGCTAAGAAACACCATTTCAGTATGTCACCTTGGAAATCTGATCTTTGTTTTTTGTTCTCTCTGTCACTTGCTAAGAATAACATAGTGAAATTTAAACACTCATGATGCTCCCTGGCAAATCAAAGTGTTAGCTGACCTCTTAGTTGTATGTAGTTGCTGTTCTTTGTGCAAGTGTTGAGAGGTGGCAAAATGAAGAAAGAGAACACCTGGTCTGTTGTGTGTGCTGGAAAAAAACCAAACCAAACCTGCTGTTACATATTTCCCTTGGTTCTTTTCTAGTTCAGAAGCTGGCAAGAAAAAGACTAAATAAGATAACAGGTCATAGTTGTTTGCCCCCCAGGCATGATGGAACTGGGGTTAGACTGCTCAGGGGAGACAAAGAATCATGGTCTCTATGCTGGGCTCCTACTACTCCTTTTGTGAAAAAATGATAGGTAGGAGGAAAAGAGCCTGTGAAGAAACTCCTGGTTTCATGGAGTGGCAGCTAACTAGACTTACTCATGAGGAGCACAGAGAAGTTGAGCTGCTGCTGCTCCCTCAAGCCTTCCCAAGACCAGGGTCATCCTGATCCCAGTCTGGGAAAGCTGTGAGGGCATTTCCCTAAAATTGTACTCCTCCCATGCAGTACTGTGCAGAGGGGTGACCCCTGTCTGGGTAAGCTGTGTGTCATAGGGCACTAAGTGTGCCTGCTCATTTAAGGGCAGAAGCAGCTGAGCTGGAGAGCCTGAGAGCTAGACAGCTCCACAGCTGCAGGTTGCCCGGGGTGGGGTGGGGTGGGGTGGGGTGGGGTGGGGGGGGCAGGCTAACGAGGGCATTAGTTGGCACCTGCACACAGTCAGCTGACTGGAAGGAAGCAGGGCCCTGGATACATATAAGCCCTAGACTGGGGCAGAGTTAGTTCTCTGGAGAAGCTAAGTGGCAAGGAGCTCTTGTAGAGAAAGCTACTTGGAGCTGCTTGACTGCTTGTTTTGTTGCTGGTAGGATTAATGGGCTATAGGAGCTTTTAAGTACTTGTGGGTAGGAGTTGCATTACACTGAGTGGACTGGGCTGAGGCTCTTGGGGAGGTGAAGACCTCAGCACCAGGTAGGGCTGTAGAGAACCCAGTGTCAGGGGGTGCAGAGACAAGGGCAGGTTAAGTTGAGCCTAAGACCTCATTGCAGGGACAACATTGATATACCATCCGCAAGGCATGGGGAGTGGTAAAGGGGCAGTGTTGAAGCCATGCATCTAGTGCATAAGGCTCAGGATGTTCTCTGAGGTACCAAATTAGTGCAGGACCCAGCAAAGGGTCAGGGAGCCTGCAGGGTTTCAGGGGGGTCCATTAAGACCATGGATGAGCAGAAACTTGACAGCAGCCTCCTTATGTCTTGATGGAATAGATAATAAATGGCTGACAAGAGAGGCAGGTATTCTCAGGGCCAAGCAGGCACAGTCACAAGCCTCTAGAAGCATTACGGCTACCTCTAGGGACCTCACGCCAGGCCATGACAGTGTGGAATGCCTATATGCTCCCTCTCTTCTGAAGGTTTCTATTACTGCAAATTTGTGTGAAAGTGAACGTCTGTCCATGACCTCAGCCACAATCTGAGTTCCACTGTCACTAAGGCCAGGTACAGACATTACATTTTTACCAGTATAACTGGTCAGAAACTGTTCTATACCCATAATAGAACAGAAGTTTGTCAAACCAGTCTGTGTGTAAAAATACCTAGTGTAAGCTTTTTTTTTTCCCATTCATCAAGTAAGAGTCTTTACCACTGTGAATCAAAAATGAGAGAATGCAGATGCACTCTTTTTGATGCAGGACACTACTCCCATTCTTCCTATAGATTTAGCTGAAAAGTTTTGTTGCTCAGCTAGCCATTTTAATAGGGAAAGAATTGAAAAGAGATTTCTACTTTGGCAAGATGAAACTGCAAGAGCTGTTCAGAAACAGGAAGTTTTGCCTCTCAGTGGTTTCTACACAGTCCACCTTATGTATAAGAGAATGACTGTTGTTACCTCAGCAGAAGGGCGGATTCTCTCGGATGCCCTGTTCAGCAGCCTAGCCAGCTGGGCTTGAAACAAAGACTTAGGTCTCCTGCCTTTCCTCCCCACCTTGCATTAGGATACAGCTTTGCTGGTTTCATTCAAGTCATGTTGGCTCCCGCCAATTAAATGAGGAACCCCCATAATGATATACCTTAATTGCATGGGCAGTGCTGTGCGGAGAGACCGGAGGAGCTTACTTAGGTCTCTGTGCATGGTACTGTATTTTGCCAGGAATGAAAAAATGCAAGGTAGAACAAGGCACCTCTTTCCCTGCCAAAATAGCCCTGAACACTCCTTCAAATAATTACAGGTGGCAAAATAGCTGCTTAAGCACCTTGTTCCTTCATTAACTGTAAGCCAGATCCTCAGCTGCTATAAACAGGCATAGCCCAGTACTTACTTGGACTGTTTTTTTTCTGTCCTCTTTGTTTTTCACAAAAACTCTTCCTTTCATCATTATTGATTTCATATGCTCTTCTATTCCTCATTCAGGAGCTGGAGGACTATCCAACAGGATGTGTAAAATACAGTTGAACATAATATCTTTCTTTCTCTTTCCCTTTTATTGGCTTTGCTGGCTCTTTAAACAGCTTGCCTTTTGCTCCCTTCCCCTGTTATATATTGGTTCCTCCTAAGGAGGCATAAGAACCAATGACCTGAAATTAACATTGGGATATCCCTGCAGTGCCATCCAAAGCATTTATAATATTGATCAGCTAAGCCCCATGAATTCTTCAAGTCAGTCAATGATGTGAACTGACAAGTTAAATTATTACATTGAAGGCCCTGCTGTGCCAACTTAATTTATATTGCAGGGTTTCAGAAAGGATATCTCACTCAGTTTTCTAAGACTGCAGTGAAAATTGCAGTTCTGGAGATGACAGCTTCCCAAAAGTGAATACAGCTTTTGGACATCTACCTTATATGAATTAAAATTAATAGATCCCATTTAGTCTGAAATTCATATACTACAAGTATTGGAAGTTTTGAAAGCTTTGCACTTAGCACATCTCAGATAAGATATGTGCAACCTGCCTTTTCTCAGATCTGTTGCACTGGAAGTTTTGATAGTATAAACTTGAAACAGTGGAATGTAATGGAAATAATTATACTGTGTAATTAGGGCTTCATTACCTCCTTAGCAAAAATAAATGGAAGTGGTAAAGCTAGTTGGAAAAATTGCAATTTGCAACTTATAGAGCTCTTGAGGTATCAGTCACAGAAAAAATAATAGAGCAATTCTTCTGTGCAAAGCACTTGGACTACAACAGGGCAGAGTGTTTCATGACATTAAAGCTGCCTATTCAAAATCTCTGGGTATTGTATGTGAATCATATAGGTGTTTGCACACCTAACAGTGCTACTATTTTGTGGCATCCTGTAACACCTTTAAAAAGATCTTGTGCATGTTAGGGTTCTGGGGCACTCTGGTAGAGAATCACTGGCTTACTTAACCTTATGAAAAGAAGGATAATGTTTATTTCCATCAGCCTGGATCTCCCAATATTTTCAGGGATCTTGTGACATCAGCATCTCCTGACCATTTTCTGCCTTCCTCCTGAGACTACCTCTGCTGCTGAGTTAACCTTCCAGTGTAGCTTTTTTCCCTACCCTTCCTTTGAAAAGCAGAAGGTATGTGGAGCATGCTTTAGGAGCAAATAGATTTAGTGACTTGCCAAAATGTTCATTTGTCAAGGTTATATTGGCAAAATTATAATTTGTCAGGGTGTGTTTCCATTGTTCGATTGGTCATGTCTGTTGTAAATCAAGGGAATTATTCAGTAGGCAGGTAGTCCAGGAGTAATGATCTGTGACTTCTTGCCTATGTCAGTGGCAATTGGACTAATGGAAATGGGATTGCTAGATGAGGCATCTGTGGGCACAGCCATCTTATGTCTAATGTATTGCTGTGCATATTATCTCAAAGGGAAAGAACTCAAGTTGCCTTGGACTCAGAGGGGAGTATTTGCAATTTTTTGTGGTCCCATGTCACAATGAAATGAAGTCACTGGGTTTATTTGTGTTAGGAATAAATAAGGGAACAAACTATTCCAAACTAAGCATCTTTATTTTAGCTTGTCTGTGTACATGGTAGGGAGTTGTAGTTCTTTGACTGTGTTGTTTTTTTAAAATACAGAGTCCATTCAAAATTATGCAGACCAGCCTAAGAAGTTCAGTATGATCCCAGGCCAGTGGTGCTTGACTGAAGAAATGGGTGCAGAGTTGGAAATAACATTTTCCTGAGCTGGAATCTTGACTGTAATGTGGATTTTGTTGTGCAGCTTTATTCAAATTGCTACATGTCTCTTCCTCTGTTTTTCCCATCTGTAAAATGGGAATATTGATTGCCTACCTGTTTCCCAGGTGCTGGAACAATTAGTTAATATTTGTCCAGTGTTTTGAACGTGTAGATGAGTGCATGTTCATGTCAGGGGACTTTTTACATGTCTTGCCTCAGCTGGCGCACCTTGTGAGCACTGATCCTACATCTTGCTACTTACAGCTTACTAGGAATGGCACACAGAATACAGGCAGTTCTTCTCTTCCCCATCCCCTGCCTCTGCTGTTGCCCACAGTAAAACAGGATATGTAGATTTTTCTTGTTTAATTATAAGACTTCCTCCTTTAGCAGCATAATCTAATTAGTAATTAACTCCAGTTTGACAGAAATATCACTCAATAGTATGATTGGGAGTGCTACCAGAACTACCATCACATTCGGATAAATTTTTCTTCTTTTTCTTCAGGATTAAAATCTTTCCATCCCTTCATCTGTTTTTGTACTCAATGTGCTAAGACCTTTACACATCTCTGGATTTTGAATTATGACATAAAGGTTCTACAGTATAGGGAAGTGCCAGGATTAATTTAGGAAAATTCCTGGTTGCCTCCGTGCCCTTTATTAAGTACACGTCAGCTCTTGATCAACTGGCGAGTCTTTGAGTGTATGTTAAAGTAAATGATGTGGTTTTCCCCTTATTTGGAATTTTGTCTATTTCATGTATGGAAAAAAAAAATCCTTTTGTTTCTAATTATCTCCTAATAGATAAAACTGCATAATTTAATAATACCTGTGCTTGCTTTGCTGAAGTGCACAATTAAAGTTTTAGAGGGGGGTAATTTTTCATACATATGAATAGCTGCAGTGATTCTGCAGTACTTGTCTTTCAGTAGGAGGATGTTAAAATCCCTCATTGTTTATCCTTTTCTCTCTTTCTTTTTTTAATAATGCTCTATTATTTTAGGTGGGTTTTACAAGTCTCACAAATAGCTTAGCTTGAGAATGAGGGAATCCTTTTTTGCCCGATGTTAAATATAGATAAACCTACTGTGTTCAGAACTAAATCTCTGATTCAAAGATATTTTTGGGGTTTTTATGTCACTTTGGAGAAACTGTAGAAGAGGGAACAGTGAGAGAGAACGGCAGAGTGGCTGCAGAATTTTTCTAAAAGGTGGGGTATAAAAAATTAAACAGTAAGGAGGCCTCATTTGTGCCTCGGTGACTAAGTTGGAGAAGGTGTACGTGGCAGAATGATGAAACGCAAATGAATAGGAAAATGACAGGTAGCCAGCTAGAGAAGAAGCAATATTGTGGAGGGGAAGAAGGTATCTGTAGCCTTGGAAGCTGTGGCTAACAAGTGAGGATTTGAAGGGTAAGGAGAGTCTGTTGAGCAGTCATAGGCCAGCAGAAAGCATAGGGATAAGTGCTGCTTTTCTCCCTCATTTGCTGAGGATGATGGGTCTTTGTGGTGGGGAAGGTTTTATGGCATTTGACAACTGAGCCAGGGCAGTTGGTGTCTGGGGAACTGAAGGTGCCTCTGGAGGTGGTTCTGTGTTTATTTGTATCCACCAGGTGCTTGCACATATGGAGCTTATCCTCAGCCCTAAGCGTGTGTCAGCATTTTCTATCTTTTCAGAAGAGCTGGACACCCCTCTTTTAACACATGGCATGTTACCTAAGCATGGGTTATCTCATACCTTGTCAACATATTTGAATCACCGCATATTGGCAATTATGGGGCTGGCATAGTAAGAGGTGTTATGGTACAAATTTTTCAGGGTTCCTACTGTTTTAATATTTAAAGCACAGCATTTGAAAGCAACGTTAGAGGGCATTCATGCCAGAATGCTATGATTCTATATAGGCTGGATACTCTGAGATTTGGACAGCTGCCAAGTCAGAACCTCTTTCAAATCTATATGCATTTCTCAAAATTAAACCTAAAATACTGAGTTCAGGCCCATTACATCCTAAAATGCTATTGACAAAATGGAGGAGCAGAGATTCATTAAACAACATTAAAACAGGAAAAAAGAAAAGCTCCCAATTTTGCATTCTGAATAGTGGAATGGATCAGGTGTGAGAATAGAGAGTAGAATAGGAGTGAAGATTTATGAGCATGGAGAGCGAGAGAGCGAGAGAGAGAGAGAGAGCTCAAAGGCAAAAGCTTTCTACTGTCCTTATAGATGAGAAAACCAGCTGTGGCAGACTTAATTTTCATAAATGTGGCCCAAGTGCATTACTGTACTGTGCTGTACTAAGGCTTTGTGTAGTCATAGTTGTCGTCTTTTTTTAATTGTACTCAATGGTGCATACAATTTTTTTTTTTTTAATGGAAGAGGGAGGACAAATGGAGAAAAGTCTAGTTTGGGGAGAACGAATCACTCGGAGGTGACAGGTAGTGGATTCTGGTACAATGCTCACTGAATTCAATGAGGAGGATAAAGGAGGTCTCTGGTGTCTTGCTTTGCTCTGCATTTCCAGCTCAGACTCTGAACCATGTTGGCCTCTGAACTTGGCAGCAGGATCTGAACTAACTATGGACTTGGGCCACGCAACAATAGTGCAGGTTTTCTGGACTGTACTGTGCAATTGAAGGAAAGCCATCTTTTGTGATACCACTGAGTCTAACTGGGTTTGGATAAGGTTGTCAGTCATGGAGAGCGCACTGAAAAAGAGAATGCAGCACCTCACCAATTAATGACTGGATTTATAAGATCTGCCAGTACCTAATATACTGTTTGGATCTCCTAATTTCAGTTTTGTATGGTGTTTTCCCACCCCAGTGAAACCTATTTGTGGTTTCTTATTTCATGGTACTTGTACTTGAGGAAGAAATAAATGTAAATGCAACTTCCCCTGGTGAAGAGGGAACTTGGAGGGTGGGAAGGGATGACAGTAAGTTCCTCAAATCTGGAAGTGCACAACATGTTTTGAGCTAAAGGAAGTCACTATATTTTAGGCTGGGGCTCTACTCCATGACTGGTTCACCAAAGCTGGACCTAGGTTTCTGGAGTCCCAGTTAATTGCCTTAAGAGAGTCCTCCTTCCTTTTGAGTTTTGAAGGAAATGGTTAAATATATAGCAGTTTTATTACTACCATAGCAGTAGATTTCACAGGACTCCTACAGCTAAATTATCCAAACTCTAACCCACAAAAATGCTTTATGAAAAGCTACTATTTTAAAACCAAGTTAATACTTCTCTACTAGAGTCTCCTGCCGAGTATGTGCAGTTGAACAGGGTCTTATATTGCTTTTCCAGCATTTGCCCATGTTAATGTTTCCTTACTTATAAACACTCCTGTTCCAATATTAATGTAATTATCCTCATTTGAGACCCAGAGCCTCCTTCTCATTATTAAAACACTCTCCAGAGGTGCAAAACATTGGATAGTCTGTGCCCGCCTATACACTTCAGTTCACATTGTTGAAGTACAGAGTACTGGAAACATGCCCAGAGGTCATCCGAAGAGATTTTAAAAGGCTGTATTTAGCCTGCTTTTATTGACTTTTTTCATACTTGCAAAAGAATGACAAGTTTCTGGGTTTGACTGGGACCAGCTGTTCTGTGCTTACACGAAGGTTGCAGCTGCTGAGTACTTAAAAAAAACAATATATGTACAGTAAACATTTTTAGGCCTCATCCATCAAAAGAGTCGGAGCCAAACAGTTTTAGCTCTTCTGAGTTCTTTCTCTTCTTCCAACACTGCTGCATTCATTTCAATAGAAAGAAAAATGAGCTTCAATGGAAATTTTTCTCCTAGTTGCAGCAGTTATATAATTATTAAAAACATTAAAGCAATAGTAAAGGTCATGACCAAAGTGATTGCAAGGCCAAGGTCCAATCCTCTGTTCTTGACCTGTTGTACTGGGTTAGTGCAGCACTTGCTGTATAGCAGGTACATCACACACTAAAATAAGGTCCCTGCAGTATCCTGGTATAGTACAGTGGGACAAAGTGAGAACAAAATGGTCTAGTTAAAAGACAGTTTATGTGCCTGAAACTGATCTATTTAGACAGTGTTTCAAGAAGTCTTAATACAGATGTGGCAATTTGCAAGTATATACCAAGCAATTCTTGCTGCAGAGGCCAGATAGGGGCTATTTTCAGTGCAACTCTGAGTGGTGCACATATAAAATATTGATAATTTTTTATACAAATTTATAGCGAGTCATTGACAAAATAAAAACAGTACCTTTGTTTTACTGTTTCTGACTGCAGCTGAGATAAGTTGGAAGAATGAATACATGCTTCTAATTTTCAAAGCCAACACAATTTGGCTAGGGAAATTTCTAATGTAAACAATGAAGGAGTGCCCCATTCAGAATTAAACCTGGGTTTTTGCAGTAGCTCATTTTGATGCGTTTTTTTATTAAAAATGGTCCCTAGTGCTATCAAATATCATAATGATGGCTAATGTATAGGATAAGACTCGGCCAGGGATATCCTTGCACATTGATCCTTTGATTACAACCGTCTTACCTTTGGCTTACCTTTTCCCTCTCATCTTTCCCTCTTCTACTCTCTTAGACTTGGATCTTTTCTTCCAGTACAGGTCTCCCCAGGGGTAGCAGTGGGGCTGAGGAAGTATCCATTTACCTTCTCTTCAATTCCTTCTTTGCTACCAACTCATCTGGCTTAGTATTCAAACCTTAGGCCTGACTTCCTATGGGTACCACCCCCTTCCTATGTAGTATACTGGCCAATTCAGTCTTCCTAAGACTTATGTTTTCCATCACTTCCTTCTTTAAAGAACTCAGATGACTTCCCTTACTCTCCAGCTGCCTCTGCTCCATAGAAGTCACTCTAAATGAATCATAGAAAATTAGAGTTGGAAGGGACCTTGGGAGATCATTTAGTCCAACCCCTTGCTCCAAAGCAGGACTACCCCTAGGTATCTCATCCCAGCCAAGGCTTTGTTTAGCCAGGTTTTCAAAACCTTCAAGGATGGACAACCTCTCTGGGTAATCTGTTTCAGTGTTTTACTACTTGTGCTTGTGAGAAAATTCTTCCTAACATCTAAACTAAACTTCCCCTGCTACAACTTGAGACCATTGCTCCTTGTTCTGTCATCTGCCACCACTGAAAACAGTCTAGCTCCATCCTTTTTGGAACCACCTTCAGGTAATTGAAGGCTGCTATTAAATTCTCAGTGCCTTGCGCTAACTCATCGGTCACCTATGACTTGCATCCCCATACCCGCTCCCAGCTCATCTGTATCCAAAAACCCATTCTAAGAAAACTATCTAATAAACTAAGCCCCCAGACCATAGTGTCTTGGCTCTAGCATTAGCCACAAAGGATGCTGACAGCAGTGACATTTGTCATGTGATTGTCCCCCTGCAAGCACTCTACGGCCATGCTGTGACCCACGTGCACAGCTGCAGAGCACTTTAAAAGTGGCTGATCGTGAAACAAATTAACTCTCATCTAATGAGGGATCAGAGGAAAGCACTCTAAAGTGGAGTGCCTTTGGTAACTTCTGTCAAACCCTGCATGCACTTGGAGCTGGGCTGATGAATCACAGCCCCGCCCCTAGTGCTATCTGCAGGAAGGGAGCGGGGAGAAGGGAGAAAGCTGTGGGCTGGTGTTTGCCCAGTCTAAGCTGGAGGAGAGGGGCAGGTAGATTGGAGACCTCTTCTCCCCCTGTCCTTCCAGCTCAGGCTGGGTAAACCACACTCCAGCTCCCTCCCCCTCCCTTCCTACAGGCAACACTGGAGCTTCGGGAAGTGGGGTGGGGGTTAAAGGGAAGAGGCTGCAGACAGGTAGGCTCCTACCCTGGATAGACTTGAAAGTGGAGCTTAATTTCAGCCCTCCTCCACCCCCCAACCCAACAATGAATGTCATTTTGCTCAGGGAGATCACTCTAGCTCAAGGTGCTTTCTGTAATGTGCCATGAATTAAAGCAGGCACCCAAAATTCTTCCTATGATTACATTGCTGTTCTGGTATACCTAAATAGCTGAGATCTCTGTGCATTGAACTCCAGGGTATTCGTACATCTCCTCTTAAAGTGTGCTGCCCTCTAAAGAAATATGAACCATCAGTTTAGCCACACCATCTGACAGATACCAGCTGGTTCATCCTCTGGATCCTTAGAGGATTGTTCCCTACCATGCTTTTCCTAGTGACTCCTAGATTCCATTTTTACATATAAATGAATATCCTTCCCAAACTGTGTGTTTGCATTCTAAACTTCATCCCATATTCGA
Source organism: Caiman crocodilus (assembly GCA_030014935.1). NCBI lineage: Eukaryota > Metazoa > Chordata > Crocodylia > Alligatoridae > Caiman > Caiman crocodilus. The sequence goes on from JAGPOW010001034.1 coordinate 2,844,936, forward strand.
ATGTCAGTAGCTGAATAATTGCACTATCCCAGGAGAAATGGTTGGTTATATAGGAAATTATTCATACTACTGTAATACATATAATAGTAGTTTTAACAGCTGGCATAGCTGGGTGCTGTTACCTGTTCAATCAAATGTATTTGAGTTATACCTCTTGTTGGCAGGCAGGGAGGGGGAAGCAGGGGAAGGGAGAGGGGATGAGAAGGCAAAGTTCTAATACAGATTGTAATTAGGAAACTAATTTGCATGGGTCATGTTCTGAAAGCTGCCTTTTTGTAATTAAATGCAAATTATGATTCATTTTAAAGACAATAAATTATTCGCCTTTGATAAACTTTCATTTCATTATTGAAAGTAAAGATTCCCCTTTACTGGTGAAGCTTACTAGAGGAATTTATTTTGGGTCTAAAGTCATGCAAAATCCCCATTGTTACTGCTACTTCACTTTTATTTTAATGTCATGTAAATACACTAATAAAATAGCTCGCTATGGTTAGCTTAGGGAGGTGTTTAACCATGCCTTGAAACCAAACTAGAGACAAACTAAAGCAAAATTACAAATCTCAGAGCAAAGCAATCATAACTCCTTCTAATGTACTGAAAGGGTTGGAGGTTTAGGATCAGGTCTAAATTCCATTAGGAGGCTACAGCATTAGCAAATGCCTGTGGATTAAAAGCGATGATGTATTCTGGGGTGTTGGTTCATGGTGAGGGTCAACTCCTCAGTACAGAGGGACAGGTTGAGGGCCTGGATGTCAGCATTAAGAAGCCCCCAAATAGCACTGCCTAGAAAGCATTCTTATCCTAAGGCTGCATTTGTAGATACCGAGCAGCATTTATACATGTACTCCAAGAGTGGGGGACACTTTAATTAGTGCTGAAAAATGGTGGCAGGGGCACTTTAACTAAAGCTCATCCACTGCCATTTTTCAGCTTGGGGATGCTAATGCACAAGATGCTGGAGTGCAGTAATTGCCATGCTCCAGCAGACTTGACTAATCAAGTCTGCTCCAATGCGCTGTATTTGCAGCACATCAGAGCAGCCTCACTGCAGTGTATCGGCGACCTAAGTAATAATAGAAATGAGAGGCTTGGGTGAGACTGGTGCTCTCTCCTCACAGAAAGAAAAGTCAAGTTTCTTCAGCTTTCGCAAGCTGCCTTCCATCTATCTGCCTGATAAGGTGTGTGAAAACATTAGGTGCAATTTAAGAGATCCCAATGCATGTGTGAAATAGTTAATATAAAATTGGAATGGATTTGTGAGAGGTTCCAGTTGAATTAGGAATAATTCCTTGTATAGCTGCACTGTAGGCATCTAGTCCAGGGACATATTTACACCGTCATTCTTTCATTCTTAATTTAATCCTATTGGCACCAGGGTATCCTTTTTCCAGAGCTTGGAATTTCTCTGGTGTTCCAAGATTTATTTAAAATTAACATCAGCAGAAAAAGATCTATAATTAAGTCATTAATTATCTTGGGTGCAAGATTAATTATCTTGGGTGCAATTAAGTCATTAATAATCTTGGGTGCAAGTTACCCTTTTCTGTTTATTAAAAAAGTTTATCTCTGCTTGATACTCCTTAACATTGGTGATGTGTAGGGAAGTGCACTTCCAGTTTTGCTGCTGGCTGGCTCAGCGATCGGATGCTGGGGGACCCCCCCCGGGTTGGCGATTGGCTGCTGGGGGCCCCCCCACAGTCAGTGATTGGTGGCTGGGGGACCCCCACCCCTCCATCAGTGATCTGGTGCCCCCCCAGACTCAGGAGGCACCAGCCACCCATGCTTCTTAAGCACTAAGGATAGGTATAGACATTCAAAAAGCCCAAGGTGGAACTGATCTAAGTAATGTGGTTTTCTGTAAGCAGTGTAGTTTAGATCAGCAGTGAACAGAATAACCTTTGTGGGGGTGGTACAAATCTTAAAATGTTCTGCCATTTTAAACCAGTCTGTGTGTGCCAGACTTCTGTTCTGTTATGGGTATAGACCAGTGTTTAATAATTTGTACAAGTAGAAGTGTAATGTTTGTACCTGGCCTAATGACCTAGACTCACTTGGTATCTATGATCATTCAGAAGCAGACCTTCAGGCAGTCATCAGTGTCTTCACTGATGCATATGAGAACATGGATCTAACACTTACCATTCAGAAGACTAAGGTCCCTTATCTCATATTGTGGAATATGTCTTCAGTTTCCCAGCCTGTCTGCTAGCTGCTTGCCTGTGTCAGACACAATGGGCCTTGAAGGAAACTGTCACAGACATGCTTTTAGAAGTCAGTTGACCCTTACCATTGCCCTAAACCATTGTTCTAATATATATTTACTTTACGTACCAGCCAATTCTCAAAAGCAAACCTTTAAATACCATTTCCTCTCCATCAGTGGGCTGCCAGAGCCAATTGCTTGCTTGAAAATCTGCTTTGCTAAGGAGCAGACAATCAGGCAGAGAACTAGGAAGGGTGACATTGCTATTTCATCAGAAAGCCCAGTAGTCTCTATACACCATTTTATATTTTGATGAAGCTATCTTCTTCAGTGGGATAGAAATCTGTTGGCAAATTTCCAACCAGCTCTACTTCTGAGTTATCAGTAACTCAAATAAGCAGTAGGGCTACCTTACATCTCTCCCCTCATTCTGCCCTTCTGACTGGAGTACAGATACTCCTCACTTAACCTTGTCCCAGTTAACAATGTTTCACTATTATTTCGCTGATCTATTGGAGAACATACTTGTTTAAAGTCCATGCAACGTTCGGTTATAACGTTTGGCCGCTCCCTGCTAGTAGGTAACTACTGTGATGTAATTGGATTCACTTAACATTGTTTAGCTTAAAATCGCATTTTTCAAGACCATAACTGCGACGTTAAGCGAGGAGTAGCTGTACTTGCTTCAAAATTCTAGTCATACCATGGTTTCAGTGTGGCAGTTCATACTCTGGGGCAAGTGTGAAACTCCTTGCTACTCTTTGAGAGAGTTGAGAAGAATATGCATCAGGTTTAATCTGAACACACCTACGTGTGCTGTTTACAGCATGATGGTGCTCTGTAGTGGTACTGTACCTTAAATAAGATATTATATTTTTAAAAAGTAAGAAATTGTATTGCAAGACTTTTAAAATTAGATCAGAATCTATCTCTGCAGGACCCAGTTTTTTATGCACTAAAATTTTCTAATGTTCCATAATCTTAAATGATTGATCCCCTTTTCAAAGAAAATTAAAATGAAAAAAGCAATTGAGTTGTGTTTCTGATCTCTCCACCACCACAATTTTCCTGCAATGTTCTCCAGTATTTTGTACACATTATATGTATGGTTCTTATTGTGTACCCATAAGGAATTGCATGAATCCAAGTGGAGTTTCTTTGCATCCTTTTAGAGATAGTGCATCTCCTACTGATTCAGCACGAAGATAGAAGCCAAGTCTGTAGAATTGTTGTGGGTTGAATATGCCCTCTGTTTCACAGGGCACTGACAGGAAGGTTTGAACTAGCTGACAAGCCTTTCAACAAAGTTGAAGCTCTATTGTATTTTGTGCTTCCTTTTGAAACAAGTATGTGGAATTCCCATGGTTAATTCCATTGAGTTGACACTGAGAGGTATCTTATTTAAAAGTCTGCATCTCTGTTATCTGTACAGGGATTAAAATCACTCTCCTTTGTTAAAAGGAGAAGCAATCTCCCTTCATTTTAGATGGGAGAAGATGGGCCTGCATCAAATGCCTGATGACTCTGAGACACCAATATCATCCAAGGGTTTTCAACCCCTTTATTAATAGGTGTACACCCAGCGGACAGACATGGAGCGGCCAGGTGGCAGAGACTTGTGGTGTACAAGCAAACATGGAGTGGCGTCATGGGGTGTTGCATGGCAGCTGCCACTGCATGCAAGCTCCCCCTCCCCAGTGTCCAACTGGCCAGGCAGCACTTTTGTGATCTGCAGAGGAGCACTGCTGCCCTTGCCCCACCCCAGCCCTGCTCCATGCCCACCTGCCCTGTCTGCACATACTCCCAAGCACCCCGGGAGTACGCATACTCCCGATTGACAGCCCCTGGTTTATACAGTTGCTGTCTATAAAGATTTGAGGGATAGGGGGAAGCCCTGGGGTGAGAGGAGAGATATTTGAGTTAAAGGATAGTGTTGTCACACAAATGTGGTGGGTGCAGAACAAAGAAGTAAATTTATCATAGTTACTTTTATCTGATAGAAATTAGAAGCTTTCCAGTTTTCAGAGTAAGGTTCTGGGTGAGCTTTCTATGAGGAGTAGTGAGAACAAGCAGCCTAAGTATTTTTCAGAAGGAGCTTAAAGATTGTGTTACATGTCAGGGTTGCAGATGGTCCTGCTGATCCAGTGTCTTCTGCTTCCTAGCTTAAGAACACAATTTTTACCCCTCCTTAGCTAGATCACAACCCCTCCTCTTTCAGTCTATGTGGGCCACTAAATAAATCTACTGAAATGTCTTCAGTTAAAGACCAGGACTCAACTATATTCAAGAAGTAATTTTGAAATGCCTTTCCTTGGGGGCTGGACCAGATGATCTCACAAGGTCCCTTCCAGCCGCAATGTCTATGAAAATCTATGAAATACAATGCACTAGTAGTTCTCCATTACAGCAGTGTTACAGCTGTAATGTCTCTTTAGGCATTTCATATGATCCTATGTTCTGTTTTTCTTTTATAAGGGACAGATAAGTGTAGCCATGCTATCTGGCCATCCATAGTGCAGCTCTATGGGCTTGTGGCCCACCTGAGATGGTGAAGATGTTAGTTTAAATAATTTCTTTTCCCCTTTAGCCTGTTCTCCCCCTCTTGTGCTTTAGAATGTCTTTGGGTCTGCTTCATTTTTGAGTTTCTGTAGTTTACCTTCGAGTGTGAGTGATGGTGGTTGTGATTGTCCAGTCTAACCCCAATCATGATTTTAATTCCACACTATAATATTTACAACAGAAATTTGATCTTTTAAAACTACTTTTTTACTGTGCTACTTTAAGGATTTCAAGGCTAACATGAAAACATTTAATATAAATTAGTTTATTCTGCTTTTGTCTGGTTAAGGAAGAAGTACAATTTGAAAGATCTAGAAATTTTGAACACAAAAGACAAAAAATGTTTCATAGTTTCATAGTAACTAGGGTCAGAAGGGGCCTAGAGCAGGCCATCTAGTCTGACCCCCCGCCAATGGCAGGAAACAAGTGCTCGGGTCACAGGACCCCAGCCAAGTACCTATCTAGTCTACTCTTGAAGACACCCAAGGTAGGAGCAAGAACAACTTC
>JAGPOW010001034.1:2850307-2876389 GCA_030014935.1 Caiman crocodilus
CCTGGAAGAAAGAAAACGCTTACCCATGGGTGATAGGTGAAGTCCATCCTCCGCCAGCATGCTCTGCGTAGAGAAATGTGGGCTGTGATCCAAAAATCCGAAGTTCTTCCATTGAACTTTGTTTCCCTGCATTTCATGACATTTTGATCTGTTGGGGTGATTTTCTTTGAGGGTATTATTTTTATAGTCATAAAACAAATGATGGCTTCAGACATATACAGTACATCAGTATATAGTATCTATCTGGTTTATTAGGCATCTGAGCCAAGCTCATGTTGTTATTGATAAGGTTAGGAGCACCAATCCAGATGATTCCTTCCTAACTTGCAGTTGCCTGTTTGGGTACATTATCTCTCCCCTGTCCCCACTGCTTTCTGTTCTTACAATAAATGATGGAACTAGTAGCTCAGAGATAGAAACATGTTTTTGGTAAGCATTTTGGGGACAAATTCTGGCTATTTAATTTTAGTAATAAGGTTATGTTGATATAGAAAATGACAACAGGACAAAATAACTTTGTTTAATAAGATTTAGGTTCTTAATTTGAAGAGCACCTTACTGACTGGGGCGGGTGTATCAGAGGTTTCTTTGTTTCAGACAGGACATTTCCACCATCAGTAACTAAGTATTTAACACAGCAAGGAAGAATTAAGATGTTACTTTGTATTTATATCACAGCATTATTAAGTGGAATGCATGCTGGCCTGGGTTCTTTGTTCAGTCTTGCCTATAACAGAAACTATTTCTGCTGGTAGTAGGCCACTGTGGAGTACTGAAATCCACTGAGTTGACTTCCCAGCTATTATACCTCTTTGAAAATACCTTCTTTTATCTCTAAATTGTTCCCCCCCCCCTTTTCTTTGTTTTTTACTTTGCATTTATCCTTCAGCCACTAAACTGTAGCTTTGGAAACTGAAGTCATCCGATTATCCATTATCCACATATAATGGTAAGTGACTTTAAAAAACCTCTGCTAAATTACAGTGTGCTGAAGTACTGTAAAGATCCATACCATTCAATGGCCCTTAAAATTCTTCTTTATTGCCTCCTGTGCTGTGAATTAATTATGAAACCATGGATTGCTTTAAAAAGCCCCAGGTTAGACGTCTTGATAGTGACCTTTTAAAAAAAGATTTTTCTGTTGATGAATGGCAATGCGTATATTTATTTTGGTGTATATAAGACATAATAAATGAAGACACATGGCATTAGACTGTAGTCTAGATAGAATTTTTACAGCAACATTTGTAGTAGTGTTCAGGAGGAAATTCCAGCTGGTGGAACGTTGAATCCAGCATAGCTTTGGACCTGAGGCATTCTACAGTGCAGCAATACTGTAATGAAAGAGAGCAACCCTCTGAACAATAGAAGCTAGGAAAAAAACATGCCAGTGATATCCAGCCCTGAAACCAGTTAATCTCCCCTGATGTTTCATCAGTTTAATCTATTTTCTCTGAACGGAGTGAATGAAGATTGTAATGCTGATCTATATCTTGTTCAATCAGTGGTGGTTGCAAAAGGCAGCACTGCAGGTTTCTGTGGAGGTGGAGTATTAATGGACCATTCATAGGAAATGTCTTTACTACTTGCTAGAATTCTTTCTGGATTAAATGAATGTTGTTAGCTCCATATTTCTGTAGTGTTGAGAACATTCCCCCCACGTCCCAGTCATTGTGGCCATTGACAGCAGGAGGGCAGGGTGAGGGCTGTGCTACCACAGCGCTGTTCACTGTGTGGCTACTTGGCCGACCCTGCTTGTCCTATCACCACTGGTCCCACCATAACTTGCCATCTAGCTTATGCAGCAAGCCATTCCCTTTGGCCATGCTTTCCACCTTCTGATACCCCAGCAACCAGATTAAATGGTTTTGCAGTCTGAATGCGGCCTTCAGGCCAGATGTTTGACGTCCCTTTGCTAGCCAAAATGCAAATAAACTTCCTAACTTCAAAAAAAGTCCCAATTCTACAAAAAGTGAGTTTCTATTTTAAGTGGCTTACTGAATTATACCTGCATTAATGAACCTAGTCACACCTGGAAAAAATGACCAGTCTCAAATTCTTAAGAAAGAACTTTCTGCTTCCGTAACCTTTTTAATCTCGCTGTGTTTTACACACCTCTGGGTACAAGTCTGATATCAGCCAACACCAATTAAAATGAGTCCACGGTTCTAGAAAAAAAACAGCCAGAAATGTTGCTTCTGGCCACTATTTGTTTGATTCTTCCTTTGCATTATGAGATGGGTGGGACCTTGTCTAGATTGATGGCTCCATTCTAAATGTTAAGGACTTATTAAACAACTTTCCAGAGTTTACTGAATTTATAGTCATTACTTGCTAATGCATTCTGGTTGAAGTGACAATTTTAATCAATTCTACCCTGCAGAAATATAAATGGGAGGGGAGATGAATGGAAAAAATAATTTAAATATTTGGCCACTAAGCATTGCAACATTTGGAAATGAAACTTGAAACATCCAACTGAGTTGTAATGAAATATCAAGTCTTGAGCTTGTAACCTGGGCAGTGAAGCCATAGAACCCAATATCAGCATGTGGAAGATTGTGTTGGAGATTTCTTTTTAATCTTCTGAGCTAGCACAGTATGAAAGATTAAAATGCACTGGTTCTGTCGGACTTGTCACCTCTAGTTCAGGCTAGTTATTAATGTGCTATATGGACAGCCATGCTTTATTAATTGTATCAGTGGCTGGTGATCAATGTGACAAGCTAAGCAAAGAGCACTGTTATTCATCAGAATGTTGTCAAAGGATAATTGTCCTCATATGCATTAGAATAAGACAGGATGAGAAGCAGAATGGATGCTCTCGCCTCATTTTTAGGTTCAGCTCTGTATGTGTCAACAAAATTAAAATTGGCCAAGGTACCAATAAATAAATAAATTGAAAAGACAATTCATTTCTGTGATTTCAATTAGACTACTACAAAGAAACACCGGGGATCATGCTCTGCTGGGATTTACATTTCAAAGCCTTTCTTTTGGGTTTTTGCAACAAATACTGTATTAAAACCTGTATTTCTTATCAGTTATTCTTTACAGTTAAAGAGTTGCAAACTATGCACTTGATAAACAAACAAAAGAAGAGAGTTCTGAAAAACTTTTTTGATGTTTCTTAACTTAGAAGTAAATGCAATGGCAAAACCATTGTGTTGCGCGCAGCATATATTTAGAAAATCTTCCATGACATCCTTTCAGCCTTTCATGGGAAAGTACAGCAGCATTAAAATATCAATAAGCGCTTTTCTCTCTGCAAAGATGAAGGCTTGCACTTTTCAGCAGTGAATGTGCTATTTTAAGGTTTGTGAAAAACACTCAGGAAGTGACAGAGTTTAAAGGTAGATTCTGGGCCCTTGGGTACATTTACAATATTATCTTTAATTACAGGATCACATCTTTATCAGATTTTTTTTCTGTAATGGGTAGATCAAATCAGGTGGCAGCTCCTACACTGATCTGTCTGTGTGAGATGCAGTACTGATTTTTTTTCAACATTCTTTGGGCTTCTAATTTTAATTGACCTCACTGGGACCTCAGGGTGCTCATCAAATGGGGGTTGGGGGGGAGGGGAATAATCTGTCACACTTCTACCATTTTAAGTGACTGAATCCTAGTCTGGAAAAGTGTGCACTTAACTTCTTAAACCTGAGTGGTTCCATTATTGTAAGTACCTATACAACTGTGGAGTTAAGTGTGATTTGATATTCAGTTGTTCTGACTTCTGAGTTCCTGGCTGTCTACTCTTACTGTAAGCATGGCTTTATAGTGTGTTTCCTATATTGTATGTGCATATGTAAACCTGTCGAATGAACTGCATACTTGAAATGTTTTTTTTTCTGTTTGTTTATATTGTCTCCATGGTTTTTAGTATATATCGAACAGCTGAACTTTAGGGAATCTGTCCCTTGAGATGATTCCAGAGTAGAGCTTGGGCTAGCCTCTAAATGATCATCCATCTACTGCATCATTCATTTATCATCCAGCAAAACAATGAGGAATTATACTGAGTCTTCAGGGCTGTCGATGGAATGTATTTCCCAATATACTAAAATAAAGTGCATTCAGAGCTGTGGGATAAGGAAGGACTTCACAGGAAAATGTTACATGTTAATAGGAAAAGATCAGTAAACACAGGAGTCAGACTTCTAATTGTTCATAAAGGGAAAGTTGGCAGTATAGAGGCAGCTTAGATTGGCACAGGGTAGTCTGTAGCCTCTGTGATAATGAAGCTTTTTTAGAATGGATTTCCTGACCATTCAACAGCATCATTTTTAATGATCTCATCTGCAAGATCTGCTCTTGCCTTGTCAGTCAAAATGATCTCTTTTATATCATGAAGAAAATGTTGGTAATAGGTGTTTCTTTAGCACATCCTTTATGCTGTTGCAGAGATAAGAAAAGAAGTACATATTCTGAAAATGAGTTTGCTCCTCCCTTGTTTGTAAAATTTCAAATTTACCAAAACACACTGGGGTGAAACATTTGGCCTGGCTTTGAAGGTCATAGCGGTCCACATGATAATTTGAAGACTGACAGTGGTCCATTGGCCCCAAACATTTAGCATCTACTAGCTTAATCTCTATAAGATCTTTCAGAGGGTCCATCTTGTGTATGTTTGCTAGCCTGGCAAGACAAAGGTCGTGTCCATGGCTGGGAGGCCAGGTGCTATTGCAGTAAAATAAAAAATATATTTTTACAGAACATGCTGCAAGGCAACAGCCCAGCCTGTGCGAGTGTTTTATTCTTAGTGCTGCACAGACTTTCTTTTTTAAATAGAATAACATGGTTGTCATCCTTGCAAAAAGGCAGATGTATCTGAAAAAAATGTTCAGATTTTGTGATTCAGATTTTTGTTCTGAACTGAGAATTGATTGTTTTGCAAACCCCAAAGTTAGTTCACTAGGCTGGTAAAGCCTCCACCTCTGTCATTTGCTGTCCTAATCAAGAACCAGTGTCTATTTGCATGGTCTGTAACCTGAGGAATGACCTTTCCTATTTATTCATGCAGCTAAATTTCTCTTCTGCACCAGTTTTACTTGCGGGGACACCCTTTCTTCTGGCCTAGGCAAAAGCAGTCTTATACTGTTCATACTCATTCAGGATCACAGAATCTTAGACGATAGGGCTAGAAGGGACTTATCCTTCTAGCCCTGTCGTCACATAGGTCATGTAGTTCAGCCCCCTGATCAAAGAAGGTTCATACCTGACTAAACCATTGCAGGCAAGTGTTTGTCTAGGTTTTTTGTAAAGGCTTTGGAGGATGGAAATTCCACATCCTCTCTAGGCCTATTCCAGTGCTTAACCATTCTTATAGTAAGAGGGTTCTTCTGAATATCTAACCTCATTTTCTGTTGTTGTAATTGAAGACTGTTATACTTGTCCTGTTCCCTGGAGCCACATTCACCATCTTGTTTTATAATTAACCTTCAGGTATTCAAAGACTGTTGTCAAATACCATCTCAGTCTTTTCTTCTCCAGAAAAAATAACCACAGGTGTTGCAATCTTTGCTCATGTTTCATTTTTGCTACTTTTGGGTAGACCTCTTTCTAATTTGTCCCCATCTTCCTTGAAGTGCAAGGCCCAACACTAAACACAGTACTCCAGGTGAGGTCTCAACAGTGCTTTGTAGAGTGGAAGACTCATTTTCCTTCAAGAGCAAGCAATGCTCTTGTTATAACCCAGTATGCTATTGTATTATTATTTATTTATTTTTTTAGCAAGAGCTCACCATTGGCCCATTTGATTCATGTTCCACTACAACTTCTGGACTCCTGTTTTTCACTGCTGCAGCCTGGCCAGCCCTTCCTCAATCTGTACTGTTGTATGTGATTGTTCTGCCTGTCCAAAGTACAGGACTTTGCAGTTGTTCTCACTGAATTTCATTTGATTAATTCCCCTGGTTTATCAAGGTCATTCGGAATCCTAATCCTTGTCTCCAGGGTGTCTGCAATTCCACCAAGCTTGATGTCATCTGCAAATTTGCTGAGCATGTACTCAATTCCATCCTCCAAATCATTAATGAAGACATTAAACAGTACCAGTACCATATTAAAGGATTTCTTACTCATTTTGCCCTTAATCTGTTAATCTGTTTTTTAAGATTTTCTTTAACTTAATGTTACATTCTCATGAGGAAAGCTTAAGAATTATTAAAGAAAAATTTAGATTCTGCAGCAAATGTCTTTGTCAATAGAAATAAAGTATACAGAGCTTTTGAGATGTATGCAAAAGGGTTGATAATATAATGTGTTCCTGAAGAAGTTTATTTGTAAATCTTGTTCTATAAAATAGAAAGTGGAAATAATCCAGCTGTATTTCTGTCTTACCCTGGAAGTCAGGAATTGATAACATGCCTTTGAACAGTGAACCCCAATGAAACGTCAGCAGATTCAGATGTAGCCCCAGGGCAAAGTCGAAGAAGCACATTTATGAGAATTTAAACTTCTGAACCAAAGGAGGAGGCAAAGAAAAAAAAAAAAATTTCGGTTTTGAACATCATGCCTGACTATTACAGCATTTGACAATGTGACCTTCAAACCCAACTTGAAAATACTAGCATTTGATGGCATTTTCCATCAATAGGCAGAGGTGGCTTGGTAGGTGACTCGACTGACATTGGGCCAGGAGGTGAAAGGTTCAACTAAAGGAGTTTGGCATGTTCCATCTACTAACTGAAGAGCACAATGAGAGGTAGAGGCTTGTGTAGTGCATTGGAAGAACTTCTTTTTTTTTTTTTTTAATTAGAAATCAAATATACATAAAACATAAAATCTCTTACTAACATAAATCAGTGCTAGAATTCTCATACAAGCAAACTCAAAAGACTCTTAATATTCAGGTCAAAAGAACTCATATATTTGTTACATTTCAAAGAAAGAAAAGAATAACACAATATCAAATATGCTTAATATTCAGCCATGTTGGAAGAACTGTGTGTTGGGTATCTTGCTTAACAGACTACTGAATTTGTGAACATTAAAGGAACAGATTCTATTTACAGTTAAAGTGATGAGACTCAGTGTCATTATTTTGAATTTTAGCAGTAAATTTTTCAGAAAAATGTGAATCTGAATTGAGGTAAAGTGCTTCATAACTAAGTGCCTTCAGGGTGGGTTTTTCCAATGATTTTGAAGCACAAATTCCATTGATTTCACTGGTTATCCCAAGCTGTTAGCTAGGTTTGACGCTCACTTGGCTCTTCTGTGCCACAAAAAAGGTCATTCCAGTTTTGCCAGCTGCTTAATGTCCATAACTTCCCATTCGGTGACAGAGAAATGGTAGAAATTGGAGAAGGATGTTTAAAGATGGTTCTGTAACTGGAGAAGGAACAAAGAGGGATCTGAGAACACAGGAGGCGAGGTGGATCCATCTTTATCTGCCCTTCTCCGATTCAACATGACTGCCCGTATCATTGCTTATCAAGGAGATTTCCCCCCTCCAAGGAGGCTTTCACCCCCAACCTCGGTCCTGCCTCACGAGCATCTTTACCCAAAACTAAGGTGTGAAGTTTGGTTTGGTTCAAGATATGGACAATAATATTGGTAGGCTTTTGTTTTCTAATAAATTTTCCTACCTTCCTTACTATAGAAGGAAATAATGGATCTCAGTTAATTTCCTTCTACAGTATATTTTTTGTTTTAAGATTAGAATATTTCTTGCTAATTTGTATTTAGATAGTGCCTAGCAATTCGTTCCAGTGGAGGTCAGGACCCTGGACAAGCACATTAAGACGATACTGTTTTAGAGGGCTTACATCCTCACTAGAAAAGAAAAAGGATGAGGTGAGGAACTATATGCCTCTTTCTTTACAGGTGAAGACCTGATTAGGTGGTATACCCATACCCTACCAGACTGCCTATGGCAGAGCTTGGAACTAAAATCAGATAGTTTCAGCCCCAATCCAGTGCCTTGGCTGCAAGAAGATCTTTTCCTTGAAAGGCTTCTATTTCATGATTTATAAACAGTCCTATCAATGTTGCTAAAGTCATACTTATGCTAATGACTGTGCCACTCTCTAGGAATGTTTGCAAGCTGCATATCATAAATAAACAAAAATTAAAACATAAAAAACCCTCTTCCATGCTATTTTTCATCCTTGGAGGATAAGAATTTCATTTGGTCTTAGGGGAGAAAAATATCCTCTTTCTATCTCCCAGTACTTTTTTTTTTTTGTGTGCTTCACTTTATTAAATTGCTCTTGTGGATGGCATTACACCATTAAAAGCCAGAGTCTGATAGCAATGATATTTCATGTGTGGTAGACCTTACACAAATTACAGCAGTCACTTCTGAGGCTATCTGAGTTGCTGAAAAAATGGTTTTAATTGTCCATTCCACAACTATTTCCAAGATCAAATAGAATTTCTTTAACTACTAGTGTTCTTTATAACCCTGGCTCAATTTTGTTGCAGTAAATCTGACAGGAAAGTGGCACAGCAAGGAAAAAACTGCATTGATGCTTTATAACACCAACATTAAACTATATTTCATCTTCAAATTAAAGTACTGGGCCAAAAGATGTTCTACTTGTAACAATTTGTTACTATCTGGAGATTCAATTTGCATTTTAAAACCTCTTCTTAACCAATGGTTAGTTACTGAAAATAGTTTTTCTTTATACTTTGCTTTTAATTCAGGGTTTTGTTTACAAAATTCTTCTTGTTGACAGTCAAGGAAGAAATCCATGATACTTCATAAAGAGAGCACTGAAATGCTATTATGATGGGTACGTTTTGTATAATGAAGGAGATGGGGAATTGGTGCTTTAACTAGAAAATATAGTTTAGTTTGGGCTGAGCTAACTTATAACCCTGGCAGTTTCTTTATAGCATCTGATGAAGTAAGCTGTGGCTTATGAACTTACACATCTCTGATATAGCTGGTCTATGAGAAGGGTGGGCAATTATTTTGGCTGATGGACCACTTACCAAATTTTGGTAAGGTGTTGAGGGCCACAGGCACACAATCTTTCAGAAGCTATCATTTTAACAAATTATGGGTAACAAAAAAAAGTATATACTAAAAATAAAACATTTACTATAACATATTTTATTTCAAAAAAGAATTTTTGTCCTGGTGTTACGTTTTTTAAAAATTGTGCATATAGAGGCAATTGCATAACATCACAAAATCACTCTTGTATATTGTGTGGGTGGGTGGGAGGGAGGTGTACATGTATATGTGGGGGTCTGCTTGCTCACTAGGTCACAGGAGCCAGCCAGGGAGGGAGCAGAGCTTGCCCAGGTGGTGTGGTGCAAGTGCAGTCTGCTGCTTTTGCCCCTAGCCAACCTGCAGCTCTTCCCACAGTGTTTCACATGGGGCAGAGCCCTCACTTGCTCCCACCCAGGGCAGGCTCTGTCATGCTCCTTCCTTCCCTGTATCTGCTGACAGTCCTGGCTAGCATGCACAGCTTCCTAGCAGGGCTACCTTCCATCCTAGCAGGGCAGATAAAGATGGATCAGCCGCCTGCAGGCAGCTGCTGTCTCACCAGGTGGGTGGAGTGGGTGGACAGCAGCTGGAGCTGGAGCCCTGCACGCTTGGGGCAGGAGCCACCCAGCTGCAGCTTTGCCCCCGCCTGGCTGGGTATGTGATACCCAGCATGTGCCCCCATGGCTGTTGCTGTTTTGCTATGCTACCTGCTGCCTGGAGCAGTGTAGCTGGGGCAGGAGGAGGAGGAGCTGTTGGAGGTGGAGGGGAGCCAAACAGCATCCAGTGGCTGCAGGAGCAGCCAGAGCAGCCCCACCTGGAAGTTGTGTGCACTGGCTGGAGCCAGGGCAGTGCCATTGTTGGGTGTGGGGTGGGTGCAGGTGGGAGTGTGGTGCAGGATGCCCCAGGTGGGAGTGGGAAGGGTTTGGCCCCATGCAGACTGCTGTGGGCCAGATTCACTCAATTGGTGGTCTGGATCTGGTCCATGGGCCATATTTTGCTCACCTCTGGTCTATAACGTATTTGCCAACCCTGCCTTAGCTAATTAAACCTGACTTAAATTCTACTACTTTTCCTAGTGTTAGATGTGGTAAGGATTTTAGAATGAGCCCTATTTTTCTCAGGTCAAACTATAATTTAAGCAAGAGCTGGTCTGTCAGGTCTGCTTAATCTGATGAAACAGGCATGGTGTCATCTTGCATCTGCATTAGGAAGTAGTAAAATTTTGCCTTCTATGCCCAAGATATCACAGAAGAAGAAAGAAGACTTTTAAAGCAATGCTTCTCTTCTGCCTCTCATCTCAAACCCGTGATCATAGAGGGATAGTTCCACCACTAGGGGCAATAGGGCACTGAATGGAATCACTCTCACTATTACTGCAATGCATGACAGTAGTGCCTTGCTCCTTATTAGACCCAAATACTTTAATGTTAAAAAACAAACATGACCCCAGGGGGAGGGGAGTTTAGGAAGAATGGTTGCTCCTCAAGGGAGCGATCTTCAATGCATAAGCTAATTCTATTCCATCTTGGAGGAAAGGCAGCAAGCATGCACAGCAGCCCCCCTGGCTCTCCAGAGATCTAGCAGACCTCCTGAGGCTAAAAAGAAAGGCCTACAAAGGATGGAGGATGGGATTCACCTACAAGGAGGAATATTCTGCATTGGTTCGGTCCTGCAGGGACCAAACCAGGAAAGCCAAGGCTGCAACTGAACTCCAACTAGATTCGAGCATCAAGGACAATAAAAAGTCCTTTTTCAGATGTGTGGGGAGCTGGAGGAAAACCAAGGGCAGCATTGGATCCCTGCTGAACCAGATGGGACAACTGACAACTGATGCCTAGGAAAAAGCCAACCTATTAAGTGGGTACTTTGCATCTGTCTTTCATCAGTCCCATGGGACACCCATGCCCACTATGGGCCAGGCAGGTCTGGGTGAGGGATATCCCCTGCCCTCCATCAATGCTGACCTCATGAAGGAACACCTGGAGGGGCTGGAGCCGGCCCTGACAATCTACACCCCAGGGTACTTAAGGAGCTGTACAGCATCATAGCTCAGCCTCTGGCACGGATCTTTGAGAACTCCTGGTGATCTGGTGAAGTACCTGAAGACGGGAAGAAGGCCAATGTGGTGCCTATCTTCAAGAAAAGAAGGAAAGTGGATCCAGCAAACTATAGGCCCATCAGCGTGACTTTCATCCTGGGGAAGGTCTTAGAAAAGTTTATTAAAGAGGCCATCCTTAATGGACTGGTCAAAGCCAACATCCTGAGGGACAGCCAGCATGGGTTTGTTGCGGGTAGGTCTCGCTTGACCAATCTCATTTCCCTCTACAACCAGGTGACCTATCACTTGGACAAGGGAGAAGAGATTGATGTCATATATCTTGACTTCAAAAAAGCCTTTGATCTGCTATCTCATGATCACCTCTTGGTGAAACTGGCCAATTGTGGCCTTGGGTCCACCACGATCCGCTGGCTGGGAAATTGGCTCTGTGGTCGGACCCAGAGAGAGTAATTGATGGAAGTCACTCATAGTGTCCTGTGACCAGTGGGGTCCCCCAAGACTCTGTCCTTGGACCCATATTGTTCAACATCTTCCTTAATGATGTGGACATTGGAGTCAGAAGTGGATTGACCAAGTTTGCCGATGATACCAAACTCTGAGGTAAAGCATCCACACCTGAGGACAGGAGAGTGATCCAGGTTGACCTAGACAGGCTCAGCAAATGAGCAGATGAGAACCTGATGATGTTTAACACTGATAAATGCAAGGTCCTCCACTTGGGAGGAAAAACCTGCAGCATTCTTATAGACTTGGCAGCGCTATGCTGGCTAGCACTACAGAAGAAAGAGACTTGGGGGTCATCATTGACCACAAGATGAACATAAGCCTGCAATGTGATGCTGCGGCTAGTAAAGAAACCAAAACGCTGGCTTGCATTCACAGATGCTTCTCAAGCAAATCCCAGGACGTCATTCTCCCCTTGTACACAGCCTTAGTGAGGCCGCAGCTGGAGTACTGCATCCAGTTTTGGGCTCCACAATTCAAAAAGGATGTGTAGAAGCTTGAGAGAGTCCAGAGAAGAGCCACACACGTGATCAGAGGTCAGGAAAACAGACCTTATGACAGGCTGAGAGCCATGGGGCTCTTTAGCCTGGAAAAGCACAGGCTTGGGGCGATCTGATGGCCACCTATAAGTTTATCAGGGGTGACCACCAGTATCTGGGGGAATGTTTGTTTACCAAAGTGCCCCAAGGGATGTTGAGGTTGAATGGTTATAAACTACTGCAAGACTGTTTCAGGCTGGACATAAGGAAGAATTTCTTTACTGCCCGAGACCTCAAGGTCTGGAATAGCTTGCCATCGGAGGTGGTTCATGCACGTACATTGAATGCCTTCAAAAGTAAATTGGATACTTATCTTGCTGAGATCCTATGACCCCAGCTGACTTCCTGCCCCTGGGGCAGGAGGCTGGACTCAATGGGTGTCCCTTCCAGCCCTAATGTCTATGAAATCTATGAAACTCCAGTGTCCCTTCCAGCCCTAATGTCTATGAAATCTATGAAACGAACAGGAAGAATCCAGTTGTGAGTTTAACTCTCTCATGAAAATGTGTGTACCTGCGGTTATGTATTCTGTCATTCTCATACTGGGATATATCATAGGGTCATTTCATTATATACTGTACTCAACTTACAGGCGTCTTTCTGTTTCCAATTCTCATTTGATGTAATTGTCTATCATTCTCAGTGAGAAGCAAATGTCCATGCAACTATTTTTTACAAAAGGTTTTGTTCTGAAATTTGTTTTGGGTAGTTAATCTTTTCAGATGGATCAGTCTTAGTCTTGATCTGGCCAGGATTGCAAACCTTCACTTCTTCCCTCTTGTGTACACTAAGATGCACACCTTGTTTTTAAAAGGTATAATGAAGAAAAAAAGATCTTTCCTTATAGTAAGTAACTAACTAGCAGCAGCTAGGGAGCTGAGCCTGCTTATTGTTCTGCTCCCTGTGGATTGTGTGCAGTTACTTTTGCTTTCAGAGGGCTCAAGCTTAAGTAGCAGAAACTGCTGGTACCGTATTTTCTTAATTATACTGCATATCCCAATTTTATAGCAGATGGCTTTTAGAAAAAAAAAAGTGTGTGTTGTATGTGAGAAAATATGGTGCATTATAATTTAAGGTCCGACTGTTCATGTGTGTAGACACCTAAGTATGTACAAGAGTAGGTATAAAACTCTATTGAATATAAATAATGGTATTACATTTACTTTGCACTGCTGGCAACTGCTTGCTAAAGTGGAAGGCAGTGGAGAATCAGGGCTCTGACATTTATTGGGGAATTAATTGTGTATTAATTCCCCAATAAAATATTTTAAACATTTTGGTATTTTAAACATTTGTAGCATCATGTAGGAGTGGGCTTTGTTATATATATGGGATTTATGGTAATGCGTCCCTTCTCAAACATAGTGTAATATTGGAAAGTTAAATATCACAAGTCAAACCTAGGGAGACTGACAAGTAAGCCTTGCTACAATAAATGAAGCAGATTTCAGAAAATATCAATGTTTCTCCCAAAAGAGTGCTTTGGATATTTATTCAATGAGCTGCTTTATGAATGCCAGGTCACTGAGTACTGGCTGCTTCATTTTGCATTGACTGGCCTAAGTCTGTACACTGTAACTTATGAATTGTTTTTGCTGAATGCATAACAATGCTGAGAAAATTCTGCAGCAGCATAGGAGGTACTTTGTGCTATGTAGAGCAACCTACAGCTAAGGATTATCTAGCAAGTTTAAATCAATGAGTGCTTGTACACGTGATGCCATTAACAGGTACATGTGACAAAAATGTCACTATGCGAGGCTTAATGGTGTCATACTACATGTTCAAAGTTTTGGGGTTTTAAATGACTTTGCATCATTGCAAACTAAACTACCCCTGGATGTAGTTAAGTTTGCAATGATGTATTGCAGCTGTCAGCTGGCGGGCAAGCTATGGGAGGGGCGGGCAGGTTTGGACCCTTCACCACTTCCGCTACCAGAAGTAAAGTGAGAGGCCTGATCTTTCTTCCCAGCAGAGCCTGCCTGCCTCTCCCACAGCCAAGGGGCAAGCTGCCAGTGGATCAAGCAACCCCTGAACTGCAGGGCCCCCCAGACCTTCTCTCCATGGCCACGGCACCCCATGGGGCCAGCTGACTGGACACCCCTCTGCCCCCAGCCCTGCTTGCATCTGGGTGCCTGGCCAGAAATTCTGGTTAATAGAGTGTTTCAGGTACTCAAATGCCAAATAGCTGGGATTTTACTGTATAATAGTATTTTTGAAAGAACTTTTCAGCAGAGATGAAAAGTTGGGTAAGGGTTGGCCATTTTTCAGATCAAGCAATCCTGTCAGAAGGAAGACATATTTGCTACTGTACAGCAGCGCTTCTTTCCTTAAAGAGGATGGAAAGCAAAATAAAAAAGGGCCTGTAACAGGGAGCCCTTGCCCTGTTGTTACTGAGGGAAGACTATGGGGCCAGCAGGACCAGTAAGGGCCCTTTAAGACCAGGGTCTTTGTTGCCCAGAGAGAAGGGAACTCAAGGAAGGAAAAGGCAGTTTCAGGGGCCTCCAAGGAGAAGTCCTGGTGACAGGCAATGAAAGGGCAAGGGATAAGGTCCCTGCAATGGCCAGCAACTCTTCTGTGGGTAGTGGATGAAGGCTGGAGGGATTGCAGCCAAAGTGCTGGCTAGGTTGCAGAGACTGAGCTACCCCTGTACTCAGCCCAGATACTGGTTCTGGCTGGCTGGAAGCGGAGAAGAGAATAAAAAGTCTTGCCCTCAGCATAGAGGGGCATCCTGGCCCTGGCTGGGGAGGAGGCAGGATCCCCAGATGGGCCCGAAGTAAGGGAGTGCATGGTGGGGTAAGGACTGAGATTTCTTTCCCCCCCCCCTTCCCCCACCCCTTACTTTTTCCTTGCCCTGGCACAAGGAAGGGATTTCAGTTTGTTTTGTTTGCAAGTGCTCACAGGGGCTGTATTTTATTTTGAAGCAGTTGCTAGTATTTCTGTTTGTTTGACAAGAGGACCAAAAGTGACTTTGAGGGGAGGTACAGGCCATGTTGAAGGCACCTTAACACTGTAAGTTTAGCCCCTTGAAGGCAAGAGGGCTGCTGAGAGAGAATTTAACACCCTTGAGCCTGGAGGGTCAGGAAGGGGCCCAGAGCCCAGACCGTGGGGCTTTTAAACCCCAACCATGCTGTTGCTGTTAAGGAACCGAGGTTGGAACAAGTAGGTAAAGGTATCAGCTAGAGTAAATAGGCACAGACCAAGAGGCTCAGGGCCTATGGGTGTGTGTGTGTGGGGGGGGGGGGGGGCAGACGCGATAGCACGGGGTCCCATCCCGCCCCAAAATTATGTGAAATCTATTAAATAACCTGGTTCTACCCATTGTACTTAACTGAAGGACAACGCGACTCAATTCAATTGGTTGTTCCATCAGACTGTGGCAGGTGAGATGTAGGGCAGCAATTCAGAAGGGCTGGAGTGAGGCAGTGTAGCTGGATGCTGAGTGCTGCTACAACTTGGCAGGGCTAGTCTTGTCATGGGACCATATTAGCTCATGTAAATGCTACGTTCCTGTACTGGCCGATCCTCAATATTGCCTTGTAATTTTGAAAAATAAATGATCCATGTAATGGCCATATCCATATTTCTAAAGAAACAGATTCAAAAGGTATTCCTCTTTAAAAGACATGATTTGCTGAGGAATGGAAGGCATTGCTATGGGAAATCAATGCCATGTGCTATATTAGGTCCACTGTGCATTCTTTGTCTGCCTTTCCCCACATTATGCCATCTTACAGATAGATGTTTGAACATGAAGCTACAACTTTCATCTAGTGCTAATACTTCCTCGTTTTTGTTACCATGTGTGTAATGGCTCCATTCAAATTTTTGGTGAGAAAAGTGCTGCTATTATGTGATTAAATACAGAATGTTTGCTGCCCTGGAGGAGCTCTTACAACTTAAGACTTGCTTCAAGGAGACCAGGTGCCTCGCCCTTCTTTCCAAGATGAGAAAAGATGGGAGGGGGAAACCATGTTCGAAGTTTTACAAAGTGACTAGTGACTCCCAGGCGGCCAATGTAAGACGCTTTATAAGAGGCCACATTGCCAGAACATGAATGACATTTACTTTCATGTTTTCTTTTGTTTTCCTCTAGGAGATGGAATGAATTTTCTCTTCAGGCCAACCTCCCAGCCTCAGTTCACGAGTGAGTGCAAGTGTCTAGACCTTCTACATAAGGAAGTGAACTTGTGAGTCATTACCAAAAGGGCTGTGAATCTCCATGCAAACAGTGCACACATTTTTTTGCAACGAACTAAAAACACGGCACAATTTTCTGAGAAAAAATTGAGATAGATATACTTCCATTCTGGTGTGGGGATGGTTACAGGAATATGAGCTTTGAGTTCACGAGTCATTTGTATCATCTTATGAATACTTCTCTTCAGTGCTGTCAATGAAATGTCTGCTTCATTGTCCCTAGGGAATCAAAAGCGACACCCTTCTGAGTTCAAGGGAGTGATTTTTTTTTTTGATTTTTTTTTTATTTTTTTTTTTTTTTTTACATCTCGCTCAGCCATAAATGGTAATATCAAGATTTGGCAATCATTTATTTTTTAACAATGGAAAGAATACATGACTGAATCGTTATGCTTCAGTTGTATGACCTTATCCATAATCATTTATCCCACAAATGCTTTAGTTTTAAATGTTATTAATGACCTAAGATCTGTCTAAAGCCAGACTCTAGAAGTATGTCCTTAACCTATACTAGGCAGCTTCTCCCAACGTTGATGAACAGGGAAATATCCACGTTGATAAATTAGTCATGAATATAAAGCAAAAGTACTTCACCTAAGTACTCCATACTAAAGATATTAAAGCATTTTAGAAAAAATGACATTCAGTATCTCAAGCACAGGGTCCCTGAAGGCTGCTGAAGAGTGCTACAAATCCCGGGTGTGCTTGACCACATACCAAATCCCATTCTGGAGGAAGCAAGGGCTAAATTCTAAATTGGGAACTACCAAAGAAATAGGGGATTATTTTCTGTGAACAGATATAGTCACCCCACTTGTTTTTTTCCCCCCTTATTAGTACTAGGGCAAATTTCACTCATGTTTCCCCCACAGCAGTACAACAAACAGTTTCAATTCATGTGTGGACAGACAAGCTAAGGCTCTTTAGCTGAGGGGTTGGCAATGTTTTCTGGGGTCATTAACTGTTGCAGTATATTGAAGCCCCACTGTTAGTTGCTAAGTATTGAATTCTGAGGCAAGTTGCTCTAAAGCAGCATTTCTCAACCAGAAGTGGGTCGCCAGAATGTATAAAAGGGCTGCGAACAAACGTTAAAGTGGATCAACAAACTTTAAAACTGGATTCTCCTTTAAAGGGGAAAACATAGGAAACCGTGGATTTTCCCTTGCAGGCTGGCAAATTTCCAGCCTACAAGGGGCTATTTGGGGCTCCCCATGCTCCACACACCCCTTTGCCCCACACACTGTGAGGCTGGGGCCTGGAACTGGGGGACATTAGGTCAGGAGTGAGGTACACTGGATTGGGGCTAGCCACTGATGTTTACAAATGGATCCTGGTACAAAAAAGGTTGAGAACCACTGCTCTAGAGCTTTTCATAAGCTAAACTTGAAGGCTACATCTCCTGAGAGTCCATGTGAAGGAGGTAGAAAATAGAGGGGCACACATAATCTTGCATTTGGATATGGGTATGTGGAAATTTTTGTCTCCAAATGAGCCCATTGCAGTTCAAAAGACTTGGAATAGGATGTATCTTTGTGGGTCCCCAACTGCAGGTTCCAGGCCTTGGGGTAGGCAAACATATGTAGTTACAGCACTTTGGAGCAGCTGCTGGGCATGTCTATAGGTACCCCGTGTTGTTGGTTTTTTTTGTTACGCTTTAATGTGCATTAAATTGCATGTGTAGATGCACATGGGATGTTCATTCTCCTGCAGTTTAAAAGAATCAATTTTAGTGATGCATTACCTTATCTTACTCTCTCTTTTTTCTTATGTTTGAAAGCTTCCTGTAACCATTATGGACCAAACCATGATAGTTTTATAGTGTGCTCATAATTTTTTGTAAGCTTTAGTCTGCAGTACAATTAATATTCTTGTTTATGCTGCATGAATTGTAAAAAAACCCAAACAAACGGAACTAATCTCTGTCGAGAAGCTTTGCTGCAAGAAAATCATAATTGGCAGACTAATGTTTAGATGACAGAATTCCAAAAGGAAAGTACTGGATACTAATGTGGTCAATTGGGGACTTAGCAGGAAGCAGGTCCATTTGTGAGGGTGGAATGTACTGGCCAGTGGAACAGCCTTCAAAGAGAAGGCATGTTGAAAGTCAGTGTATATGTGTATGCATTGGCAATATTCCTTCCCAGAAAAAAAATCCTTGTGTTTCCGAATCTGGACTGGCATACAGGAGATTTGGTTTGTTCCCTGGCTCTGTGACCATAGAGTATTTGATTTCTGTGCCTTGGTTCCTTATCTGGGACTGTCTGACCACATGTATGTACCATACCTAGCACGTCCTGCTTTATAGATAAGAACTTAAAATGCATTCCATAAAATTCAAGGGACTGGACCCTTAAAATGGTTAAAATGACAAAATGCATGCACATACCCAGCTGGAAACATTCTCCTTTGAAAGGTTAATAAATTACAAATCCATATTATTTTCAATTGAGTTAACATCTTTCTCAAGGAATTATTATTTAGATGCTCATGAAATTGACTGAATATGAAAATTTTCTAATCCCCAGTGCTGGGGTGACAGATGCTGTACAAGCACAGACCTACCTATGTACTTCTATTCAACGTACCTGTGCTGATGTGCTTCACGCTTGTAGTGCCTTTGAATATTCCAGTGCTGAGGCTTCTTTTTCCACCCTGATCCCTGTCAATGTATCTTAGTATCAATTTTTTAACATTGAAGTGTTAAGGGTGTGGACACATTAATACTATTGGCTTACTATTATTATGAATTTTCATAAATGACATAGATCAAGAGGAGACAGGCCACCAACTATTCCAGAACTGTTCACAAAAGGTGCTATTACAACCCCTTGCTACTAAGGGTGTAGAAAGAAGTGGAGCTCCCAGTTGTAACTGAGAAGGATTTTTGCAAAGCATTCTGAGTTGCAGTGTTACACCAGACCAGACAGAAGTTTACTGTTGGCTTCAGGGGGAAGGGAAATCTAGCTGGGGCTGGGAGCCTGGATCCAGGTTCCCATAGCAATGGCCAGGGCTCTCTGCCAGTGCCCCCTGTTTTCAGAATGGGAGTGGGGGAAGGAAGAGCAGGGAGCTCATTCTTGGGGCTCCCCAGCTGGTGCTGAAGGGTGAGGTGGATCAACTGGAGCCCCCCACACCTCGAGGGGGTTGCAATACACCCACCCCACCCTCCGGGGGGGGGAGGGGCCTGAAAACATCCCA
Source organism: Caiman crocodilus (assembly GCA_030014935.1). NCBI lineage: Eukaryota > Metazoa > Chordata > Crocodylia > Alligatoridae > Caiman > Caiman crocodilus. Next base: position 2,869,749 of record JAGPOW010001034.1, read on the forward strand.
GACTGAACTCTCTCCACTCCCTTTCCTGCCTCCCATTCTGAATAGTGACAGGCTAGGAGCTGGGCAGACACAAGTTCAAAAGATGCTACATTTTGTAACATCTTTAGCCGATACGTTATGCACTGAGGGTTCAGATTTTTACACAATTGGCCATTTTTGAAGCTGTTTGTAACTGTGCACTTATGCCAGGTTACAGCTATAAAATGATTTTTGTGAACAGATGAAAATCGTCATTTCCATCTGCACGCTAAATGGCAGGGGAGCTGGAAATAGCCTGTTGGCCAATGGCAAATAGCTCTCTTAGGATAGCTCCAGGCATATGCTTCTTATACAACTGTAGCCATCACCATTCAAGTTTTATCCATGATTTTAACATAAGATTTAGGTAAATTACACTGGTGTCGGCATAAGTTTCTGCTCCTTGTTTACACTGGTAGAAACATGTAAAGTGTTGAAGCCTTAGGATTTTAGAACGTGATGAGTGCTTCTGTGAGGTGCTGCATGTAGCTGTCAAAAACCAATGGAAATTGCAGGCGTTTGACATCATGAAAGGTGAGATTCCTAATGAAGAGGCCATAAGCTGGCAAGATCTAAAACCAATACCTCCAGGTGTCTGTGTCCCACATGGAACATAAGAAGTGCCATATTAGGTCAGATGTAGGTCCATCTACCTCAGGTGCCTATCTCTGAGTGTGGCAGGTAATAGGTGCTTTAGGGGGAAAGCATATGAACACAAGAACTGGGGCTGGAGACAGCCAGGAGATTATCCTGTACACATTTCTTCAGAAAATGAGGCTGCATGAGACTTGAGGCAAAGCACAATTTTCTGTTCATGTTATGAAATGTGCTTTGAAAAGCTTGGATACAGAAATATAAGATCCCTAGAGTCTGATATTTCTACTTCTTATTGCTGCTGGGTGACCCCCCAACTCTGAAGAAGAGGTCCCATGCTTTGTGGGAGCAGGAATTCATCCACAGCCTCTTCTGAAGAGTAATTCTCTCCTGAAGAATATAATATGGGACTTTAACAGAACAATAACTCCTAATGAAAAATAACTATTAGATGGAAACTCCAGGATGGATGTCACCTTTGTGTGCTGCTCTAGGGTGCCTTTTCGGAATTTAATTAAATGGAGGGATAAACTTTAATTTAGGGGGGAAAGATTAATGGGTTCTGGTAATATACTCATATGAAAAGTTGTTAAATGCATAATTCCAGGTTATTTTATGTGCCAAAAATTTTAAAACAGACATGAATTATTAAAATCTGATTTTAATACAGAACAAGTTTAAGCAAGTTAACTTACTCTTGGACTTGCACTGTCTCCTAAAACCAAGCCATTCGTTGTATGGCCTGGTTCTGCTTTGGTTTATTGTTTAGCTGTAAAGGAAGACAGGGAGCAAAATAGGATAAAGCACAGAACTCAAGTTAGGTAGTAGTGAAAGTCAGAGTCCCAGGCAGAGAAATGGAGACTTGATTTAAGTATCATTCTGAGGTACAGAGAAAGGGTCACTTTGAGGAAATGGCATTGTATGGTAACTTGGTACAGAATATTTCAGTCTTGGCATTACGGAAAGATGAAGCCAATTTTGATAAATCCAGGATTTGGATTGAATCTGTCTAGGTTATTTAACTAACTAACTAACTAACTAACCAACTTTCCTCCATTAATTTAGTTTTTTTACAATTGTCAGCTTCCTGCCAGAGTTGGATTCATTTACATATTGATAAGGTGCTATAATCAGTATCCAGCTAACCAGCCTATGGATTAATCCAGTGATAGGTTATCATCTCTCCACACACCAGTTAGCCTACATTGCACCTGAAGGCCTTCCATTTAGAGATTATCAGGAGCTTTTATCCTAGTGTTAGTGACCTCCTGTTATCTCCAGTTCCCACAAAGTGTTGTTTTAATAGTACAAGTACACACAGTGCAGCATGAGCAGAACATGCACTGAGTTATTCAGATGTGCATTTTTCCAGAAGCAAATAAGGATCAACATTTACCTTCAAATTACATTTTGCCAAGCTGGAAATTAACAGGTCTTCGTTGGTTTAGTACAAATTTGAACTCTGTGTTCTGGATCCAAATAAAAAATATTATAGGATGATTTTTGGCTACACTTATGGGAACAGAAGTACAATGGGTGAATTGGTACCCTTCTCGTTAAGTGAAATCTTACAACCCTTTCTTTTAATTGATTTTATAATTCAAACATATCAGAAAAGGTGTAGGTATTTTGTTCTGAAAGTGGAGGAGACTACTATGGAAAATTAAAATCAGTTGTTTGTTTTTATTTAGATCCAAATACTTCATCCCACAGGAGTCAGTGATATAGCCTTAATTATTTTATTCAGTGGAATACGAATTTATTGAGTTTGCTTATTAGGCTGGTTTTGTTGTTGTTGTTTGGTTTTTGTACCATTGTTCCTGGTTAAATACATCTTTCTATGAAATACAGTAAATGTCAAAAAAAAGCGGGGGGTGTACTTAAACCTATGACGCCTGGTATTAAGCTATATTTGTATATTTTAGGCTTTCCCAGGTCTGTAGCACACCAATTTACCACAGATACAGGTACTCTTAAGGCATGGATTTTCTGTGGTGTTATGTACAAGAAATAGTTGATTTAATTTAATCAGTGTTACCAGTTTCAAACTGCAGTACTAGCATTAGCTGAAGCTTGCTTACCCCTGATTTTACACCACTAGGAATGAGAATGGGGCCCATTTGCTGCTTACAGGTGAAATACTCTTGTGTGTGCTATGGAATATAAAACACATGATAGCAACTTTTTGCCCAGTAGATTAACCTGCTATATACTGAATACCTGGAATTAACCTTGTAAATTTTTTTGGCCAGAAGTTCCTCCCAGCATGATACTCGCTATACTATGCCTTTGCTATTTGACTACCAGCTGTTGGTGTTAATTCTTTTCTGTTTAGTGCTACTGTGCTGTGAACTGAGGGCTATAAAGAGATGTTCTAGGCAAGCACAAGATTAATGAAAACAAATATATCTATGAGAAAGTTCTGTAACACTATACTTGCATATTTATGTTTGAAAGGCCTCTTAGCACTGTAAGCAGGCCACAAACACCAATCAACCTTTCTCAGTTTCTTGTTACTATTTGTGCTGCTGTTCATTAAATGGATTCTATGTCTAGCAGTGTTTAGGTTTTGGCTCTGGTTCAAACTGGGGTATATTGTACATCCAGCACTTTCCAGGGCCTGTACTGTTGATAGGATGAGCTAAATTTTCAGTGTGATGTTCTAGGATGCATCCCCAGAGCTCCCATTAGCACAAATGGGAACTATGCAATGAAGTCTCGGAGGAAACGCATTACTTAAGTTGCTCCTATATATTTCATAAGTAGGTTAACCTGAATATATCTTTCTGATTTTTCTAGTACCTAGCCTAAGAACTAGGCATTTCCCTGAAATAAATGAAACAGAAAAAATATAAAAAGGGTCCAGTATAATTCATCACTTCATACATTTTTTAGTTAAGAATGTTTACCAAAACTGGCTTCTCTCTGAAACCCCAAATACTGCTCAATCTGTATTGCATGAGACCTCCTGAATCATCTGTCACTTATCTACCTCTCTAAGAGAGTTTGAAAAGATTGAGTTGGCAATATCCTTGGAAGAATATCAAATTCAACATCTGATGAGCCAAGAAATGAAATGCCTTCTGGAAAAAAGAAACCTGGTATCTCTGTAACAGTTTATTCTCCTTCATATTAAGGTAACCCCAGCACAAGAGCTTTCACTTTTAACAACTTTATTGGTGTCTGGTACAGGATTCAATTAGTAGGGTGTTATTTTCAATGAAAGTACTCAGGAATCTTTCTAGACCACCAGCTTATCACTCATCTTTTTTTCCACCTTAAATGAACTCGTAAACCGTTGCATTTTTACTGACCCAATATATTTCCAAATAATTTCATAATATTGGTAAACCACATCTTTAGAGTTATTGGAAAAATTGGTTTTTTTTTTTTTGTTTTTTTTTGGTTTGGTTTGGTTGCTGAATTGCAAATAGAAAATTTTGAAATCAGTTCAAAATAATTTGTTTGAACTTGTGTAAAGCAGTTTGTGTTTAGATTAGTTAACTCTTTTAACCCCTTTCTGAAAATGTAGATCAATTTTGAAACAAATATTGCTTTAAAAAGTCCAGATGCTTCGTTTTGCCATACTGGACACAAAATGGCTTAACATTTTCTAAATAATTTAATAGCTTTATCCCAAACTATTTGCTGTATTTGACACATTTTAGAGATCCTGCAATTGCCTTTAGCTGACAGAAAAAAATTCCCACGCTAATGGCCATCTTATAGATGCTTCCAGTACAGAATGGATTCGGTTAATTTGCCCATTGATGGTCTCCAGGCCTCTAGAGCCATTAGACGTTTTGAAGAAATCCCCTTTTCACCTTAAAATGGTGCTTTGATAGAAGCTACCTGAGGAGTTAACCTATTAATTTTACCACTGTATCTGAAGTACTGTAGCAGAACTTGATGCCTGTTTATGTACTGACACCAAGACTAAAATTAATGTCATCTTTCCAGGGCCAGATACTCACTGGTGTTAGTTGTTGTAGCTTCGTTAACTTCAATAGAATCATGCTGTTTCATGCTAACTGAAGATCCGAGCCATAAAACTGCTTGTCTGGGAAAGCAAGGACCTTAAAATGAGGAGCCATCTTGGTGGCTATCCTAGAAGAATGGTTGTTTTTAGTACTCCACTTACTACAAAGTTACTGTGTGAATTTAGCGCCATCTAAATGAACAAGCGCTCATGGCACAGACAGAGTCTTCCTTATATGGAAGTGAAAACAAACAAACAATTTAATTGGCCATAAAACATGTTACCGAGGACATAAAAGGACAACAAACTTCTGCCCAAGCAGCAGCAGCAACATCAGTAACACAAACAAACGGGAAGAGGTTTCCTTAAATAACAAGCCAGTTATTTATGTACCTCAACCTATCAGCTGCTGATGGGCCCCCGTACAATGTATAGCACTCCGCAACCCTTCGTGACCTCCTTGACCCGCCGTCTTCTCACCCGCTCTCCTCTGATTACATCTTCCTAACGACTCTTCCACATTGTAACCATCGTAATTCAATAAATGTTATCTACTTCACTACACAACAGAGCTCTAAGTAAGTAATTGCAACCATTACACTTATTTTACCGTCAGCTGGGTACGTGGGTAACGAAGCTGAGCTGCACACAACCTTGTGCCTAGCTGCTTCACTAAGGAAAAAATCCCAACAAGGCGCGACATGGCGTCACGAACAGGATACTTTTGTTCTATAACCCAGCTGATAGAAGCCTGCCCATGGGGACACGGCCATCGTTCAGTCACTTTCAGTGACGACTTATGGGCACACATCGTATATCATCAAGCAGGGGGGCTAGTAACCGACCCTGCCCAAGGAATCTCTGGCTATCTATCCCTTGATTCCACCCAAGTGGCCCCAGGGGGGAGTGAGGATGCATGTAAGGAATTGGACGGTCTCCGGACTACACCCGGCAGCCTTGGGATGTCTTTTACGTTCCCCCTGAGTGCTTTTCCACTCTCCCTCAAGCATTCCCATGGCAACTATCTCCCGAGTCAAGCCGCGGCCAAAGGAGTCCACCGCCACCCCTGATCAAGAGTTTGCTGCCTGCATTAGGTATGCACAGGGCGGGGAGAACCCACGCCAGCGGATAAGTTTAGTTGCCCGACCCTCTCACCCAGGTCTAGGGGGCACAAGCTGGTCTCGGACCTCCGAAAAGCCCTGGAAACTGAGGGCTGAACCCCTGCAAAGTGGTGCGGACAAAAGTGGGATAGTGGCAAGTTAATCAATGTCCTTTTCCGTGGGTTTGTCTCCACACTGCGGGAAAATGCCAACCTAGAGGCACAGCTCCGTACCACCACCAGAGAAGCCTTGGAGGCACTCGGCAGAATCTTGCCCAAGGATGGCACCGGCCAAAACGACCAGCATTCGACAGCAACGCCCTTCGTGGGAGGAGCACCCACCGCTGTATCATATATGGCAAGTTACCCACCCTCAAATTATACCACCGTAGCACCCTTGGCCCCGCCCGTTGAGGGGAGGAACCCATACACCCCACCAGCTTTGCCCACTGAGGGGGAGGATCTAACCCCCACCATCAGCAAAAATCCCTCCTCCATATCCACTGTACCCGCCCTTGTCAAGGCAAGACACCAACGAGGCTGGCCTGCTGCCTCAAACAGCTCCGCTTATCGAGGGAGAGAGTCCTCCCGTCCCATCAGCAAAAATTCCTCCTCCACAATCGCTATACCCGTCCCTGCCAAAACAGAAAGCCAAAGAGGCTGTCTCACTGCCTCAGACTCTTCCACTTACTGTTACAAAGACTACGTCCAGTAAGGATGGGGACGATGAGGTTATACGGGAGGTAGTCACCATGCGTACCCGAACTCAAGCAGAATTAAAAGACCTTTATGATGGGTCAAAAAGACTTCCTGGCGAAACACCTATCCAGTGGATAGGCCGACTAGTAGTCAAATTCGCTGCGGAAACTTTAGATTTGGAGGAGGCACGCTACTTTGCCAGACAAACAGGCTGGGGAAAGGGGCTTGGTACCTATGTTACCACACTTCAAG
>JAGPOW010001034.1:2876489-2906868 GCA_030014935.1 Caiman crocodilus
TGGTGTCATGGCCACACTCCTCCTGCCAATGCAACTCCCCTCCCACACGAAGTCTTCGGGTACAGATGGGCCCATTATGCTTGCGACCAATTATCAACTTGGGCACCCCCAGGTCTTATGTGGGCGTGCTCCAATGACCAATTGTATACACATTTGCCTGCTACTTTTTCTGGTATACAATGCTTTCTTGCTGATGTCCGCCTCTGCCCCCCTCTAGCCTGAAATTCTTCACACTCCCCTCATCTGTGGTATTGTAAAACCAAACGTACCACAGATGTCTCATGGACATCGTTAACCGACTGGGAACGTACAGTCCAGGTTGCCCAGTGGATGGCCGAATACTTTCTTTCACCAATGGTCACCTCTGTCTGCTCCAGAGATGCCATCCTCACCTTAACCCAATCGGTTTAGTCAGGTTTAAATTCCACTTGCAACTCTATTGTGTTGCTAAACACACAGCTCCAAGCTACATCTGAAATGACACTACAAAACCGTCTAGCCCTGGATGCCCTCCTGTTGCGTGAAGGAGGCGTGTGCCAGTTTTTGAACCTTTCCGATGATATGTGTTGCATTGCCATCCCCAATGTTACTGCTCCCTTGCAAATTCAATTAGACCCAATATCTAAAGCTGCAGAAAAAGCCAATGCCATGGGTCGTCTAGTGACGGGATGGCTCCCTGATCTGTTTAAGTCCTGGGGAATCAGTTTCTCGTCCTTGGCAATGCACATCCTAGCTCCAATCATTATATTCATCCTTCCTTTTTTTAATATTTTGTGTACTCTGTTGTGTAATCTCGTTTATTAGACGCAAAATAGAACTACAGTTTGCTTTTGTATACACCCGCCTTCCCGATCCAACCCTAGACCTCAACCAGCTAGACCCCTTATAACTTGTCATCTATCCTATATTCTGCTTCTGTATACCCCTCCATTCCCTGCTTCTGCTTTTGCTAATTATCCTACGAAATCCAAAAATCTGTCCTGTGCCATGAGCAAGGGGGCATGTGTGAATTTAGTGCCATCTAACTGAACAAGTGCTCATGGCACAGACAGAGAGTCTTCCTTGTATGGAAGTGAAAACAAACAAACAGTTTAATTGGCCATAAAACATGTTACCGAGGACATAAAAGGACAACAAACTTCCGCCCAAGCAGCAGCAGCAACATCAGTAACACAAACAAACGGGAAGACGTTTTCTTAAATAAGCCAGTTATTTATGTACCTCAACCTATCAGCTGCCGACAGGCCCCCGTACAATTTATAGCGCTCTGCAACCCTTTGTGACCTCCCTGACCTGCCGTCTTCTCACCTGCTCTCCTCCGATTACATCTTCCTAACGACTCTCCCACGTTGTAACCATCGTAATTCAATAAATGTTATCTACTTTGCTACACAGCAGAGATCTAAGTAATTAATTGCAACCATTATGCTTATTTTACCGTCAACTGGGTACGCGGGTAACAGCTGAGCCACGCAAGACCTTGGGCCTAGCTGCTTCACTAAAAAAAAAAAAAAAAAAAAAAAAAAAAAAAGGGGGGGGAAAAAATCCCAGCCAGGCACGCCTGTTACAAACAGCCCACAGAGGTGTTTCTGGCCATGTCAGATTAAATAATTTCACGTTTTATTGTTACTACATTGACATTCGTTTAAAGGCCTTTATTAAGTAATGTTCCTTTCTTTCTATGCTTCATGGCCTTAAGTGGTCAAGAATTAAAAAAAACAAAACAAAATGGTTTTGTTTATATTCTTGTCTATTAGTGATGTGACTTGGAACCCAGTAAGTGGCAAAGTGGCGCCCTCTGTTTTATGCCTGATTGAAACACTGTGAGAGAGATGCATGTGAGAAGGTGGGAAGCTATCGTCTGGAGGATTCTCAACAGAAGGAGTTTTTGCTTTGAAGAATAATTGCTATTTGTCAGGGCAGAGTTGCCACATTTTATGAAGAGACGGGGAAGAAAAGAAAGAGGAAGTCAATAACTGTCTTATTTCTAGTAAATATATAAAAATAGCTTTCCTGCTTAAGATACCACAGAGAGAGATTCAGAGTGTTACAATATATACATGAGTGGTCAAAAACAGACTTTTAATAATCTTAAGTACTAAGACATTGCAATCACAGTTGAAATACTTCTGAATGTGTTTCTGCAGAGCATTGGCACTGTGTAGGTGGTGTATGTGAGAGCATGTGCACCCCCTCAGCTTAGCAGTGCATCCCTTCAAAAAGCGCTGCTGACACTGCTGGTGGCACCTGTGGGCTATCACTGCTCTCCACCTCACCCTTTGCCGCCAACACTGCCAGTGGCATCTGCAGGCAGTCCCTGATCACCACTGGCTGTTGCTGACGCTGCGAGCAGCATCTTTGGGTGGTTGCTGACCGCTGGTCAGCTATCGTCACTCGACGCCAACACTGCTGTGGCCACCTATGGGAGCTCACCGCTTGCCATGCTTCTGACACTGCTGCTACTGCCTGCCAGAGCTCATTGTGTCCCCATAGCCTCCAGGGACACACGGCGTTCCTATTGCATAGAGAAACTTCTTGCAATGAGTTATTTTGTTTTTATTGATTCTCAGCAGCTTTAGCCTTGAGCTTGGAAGGCTTTAGGGCATTCTGTATTGCTCACCCATGATTGCTCAGCTTATCACTAGGGATCTTGTTTCTTGTTCGCCATGGAAAAATGCAATAAAATGTTTTTTTCTCCTTTAAGGAGAAACTGTGGGTTTTCTCTTTTTAAGGAGAAAAATGTGTAAAGCAGCAGATTTCCCCTTGCAGGCTGGCAGAATTCCAGCCTCTCCCTTGCTGCTGACACCACTGCCTGTGTCTGTGGGCAGTCCTCACTCCCTACTCATTGCTTGCTGCTGCTAACACTGCTGCTGGCATCTGTGGATGGTCCCCACTCACTGCCATGGTGCCCCCCCAGTCTTCGGAGGCACCAGTCATTCATGGGTTGCCATGTGCATGTGCTTGCGCATGCATGCATTTGACACCCAGGGAGCATTGAGAGCAGTGGAATAGGTACCCCCATAGGGAGGAAGGGAGGGAGTTGGCAGGGATGGGGCTGGGGTGCTGCCTAGCCAGGCTGGTGTGTGGGGCCTGAGACTTGGGGCCTGTGCCCAGGGTGAGGAATGCATGGCTGCAGGGCCTGGCTGGGAAATGGGATGGAGGTGTGGGTGGCTTGTCAAAGGGGTAGCAGGGGAGACTGGCCCCCCACCACTGCATGTGCTCCCAGGAGAGGACATGGTGGGGCGCATGCCCCCCAGATTTCTGTGTAGGGCAGAGGCAGATGCACGCTACCCACTGCAAGCTCAAGGCCTCCCACCCTGCAACCCTCCCTCTGGGGCCTCCACAGTCCAGTGGGTGTGATCCAGCATGTCAGGGCAGAGCAGAGATGGGAGCCACAGTGCCACCACCAGGAGCTCCGCACTACCATGGTGAGATGCCCCTTGCCTGTCCAGCAGCAGTGGGGGTAGTGGTGTAGAGTTGTGCCCCTTGCTGCTGACAGGTGGGTAGGGTCACCTTGCCATAGTGGCACAGGGCTCCTGGAAGTGGCACTGAGCCTCCCAAACTGGGTCCTGCCCACAGGGCCATGGAGGCCCAAGGGAGAGGGCAGGAGGTGGGGAGCCCCGAACCCACAGCAGGCAGCCCACATCTACCTCCTCTGCCACAGGCACCGCTCTGGCCCTGCTGTCCATGGTGGAAGAGGAGTTGAGATCCAGTCTTCTCTGGCCACAGCAGCTGTTGTCTCTCATGGAGATGGTAGATGGGGCACAGGGGGTGGTAGGGCATGGGCAGGAAACTGTGGACCTAGGTCCCTGGCTCCATAGCCTTGGAAGCTGGGGGGGGCCGCTGGCAGGGCTGGGGAGTGGGAAACTATGGGTGTGGAGTAAGGGGCAGCAGCTGGACTGGGGGGCTGTGGGTGAGGAGTGAGAGACAATGGTATGGGCAGGCCAGCATCATCTCAAGACTGCTCAGCACCAAAAAGTCAGGGGTTGGGTGGGGGGAAAGTGCATCTGGCCCTGCATCCTGGTGACCAAAGGGGTCAGGGGGAGCTCTGATTTTCCATCATAAAAAAATCCCCAAAACAAAATCAAATGCCAAAATGTATAAGTATTTAGAATTTATTTTATTATCCTGATTGAGGCACTAGTAGACTTCCAAATTGCTTTAAAATTGTAAATATATCAATAAATCATGGTGTTCAACTGATACCTAAATATATCATGGGATTTCATTTTAATTGCATGGAAAATGCAGATTCTGGGGGGTTTTAAACAGAAAAATTGTTATTTTTAAACTGAGAAAACCAGGATCCCTACTTACCATATAAGTGATTTTAAATGAGTTAAATCACTTGTATAGAAATACTACCTTCTTGTAGAAGGAGGGGATATTGGGTTCCCAACTTCTACACGTATTTGAAAATCACCCTCTAAATTGAAAGAAAAATGTTAATTGAGAGTATTAATTCAGATTACTAGTTGGAAAGTAAAATTTTTCCAGATAAGGGCAGTGAGCATAAGGAGTAAAAATGTCAGTAAGTTCTAAATAATTTAGGACTATAGTCATATCTAGTTGCATAATTTAGCTGAAGTTCCCATATTCCATAGACCGAGATGTAGGCTCCATAAGTCTTTCAGATGTTTGTTGGAAATTTTACCCATACATCTAAACCGGCTAACTGCTGTATATCTAGATTGTGAACGTATATGTTTGTTCAGTAAATTTGAAGGCCAAAAGGGACAGTTACGATCTCTTTATCTGATCTCTTGCATAATTCAAGCTTTTTCCTCCAGTGATTCATGCACCTGGCCAGTAATTTATGGTTGAATTAGAGCCTATTTTTTGGAAAGACATTCAATCTTCATTTAAAAGTTCTTAGTAATTTACCACTTCTCCTGGTAATCTGTTCCATTGGTTAATCATCCTGCCAGTTTAAAAAAAATAATCTGCATCTTAATAATGGATGCAGTATGTTTGCTTGCGTCAATGTCAGGGATTGATTCCTACATGTAAATAATTCTTGAGAATTTTCTGTGCAGCTCCTGTTTTTCTCGTTTACCCTCTCTTCTAAATCCCTCCTTTAAAGTCCGGTTCTTTCATGGAACCATCTCTATTCTGAAGATATTAGTTCAGGCTTTTTTTTCAACAACATAAATGTTCACTTTATCTGACTTAAAGAGCAAGTTATTTGGAGAAGAACCTTCTGCTTTTTAAAAGGATACCATCAAGTTGGACCTAAAAAAACAGATTTTTAAAAAGCATTTTAGAACAGGATGTGTATTTTGGCTGGAAACCATTTTAAAACTAATAAATATTCTCCTTGTGGTATTCAGGGGCTAGACACATTAGCAGTCAGTTCCTCAAGGTGAAGCTGGTGAATAAAAAGCTCCTCTTTACCCTTCCTGTGTTTTGAAGTGCCAGCCAGTGGTTGCGCTAAAACAAAGGGCTTCTAAGCCTTTTGGATAGTGTAGATATAAATCTGATAAATTACTACATATTTTTTGTGTGTTCAGTCCAAAAACTAAATGGACCATTAAAGGACACTACACTAGTGAGATGAACTACAAAGTAAACCATGCCCTGAGCAAAAACAGGCTTTTAATTTGTTAAACTTTCATGTCACTAACATCTGGCTGTGACGTATGTGAGCAAATACATAAATTAGGAGTACTAGAAATGTTCTGCAATGGTTGCTTCAGCTGTTTGCTTGTGCCTCTTTGTTTGTATGCATTTGATGTAATGGGGCACTGTAAAGTGAACTGCTTAATCTCCTGGTACAACAGCCTGGGCCCTGGCTGTAGTAAGTGGTTCTATTTACAGCTGGTTTCTTCCCTCTAAACTGTTCCTTCACAATCCCATTTCTGCTCTCCTTTATGGGTTCCTTCCCCACAGCTACAACTACTGTTACAGGCAGGAATATGAACTTCAGAGCAGTGAGCAGACGTGCTCCAAGTACTGGTTTGGGGTAGAACTTTGTGGGCCCAATCTTTGACCCTTTCTAAGGCTAGTTTGTACCACCAATGACACAGCCATTTTACAGATGCCACCTGCTTTGTTAGCTTTGTTACCTGCTTTGGAAGCAGAGACATTTTTGGGATTGACAGTGAGTGAATGAGGAAGGGAAGCACTGGAGCACAATTGATTTGCTGATCCTTAGTCAACAGAGCAGTACCCAGAGGGGACAAAGGTGTAAGTTAGAACAACTTTACGGCTGCTTTTATGTGCTTCAGTGGCTGGTATAGTTTCATACTGGCCCAGGATTGAGAGGAGAAATGCTTTAGTCAGTTCTGTGTTAGATGCTCACCATAGGCAAGCTTTGTGCCTAGTATACAAGGGTACTGATCCCTAGTAGGAGTTCTTTTTGGCCTCTTCATCTGGTGTGTTCAGTGGTGTAACTTGGGACAGGCAAGCGGGACACCAGCCCCGTGCTCCAGTGTTGCATCCCCACCCCCTCTCTCAGAACCCCCACCCTTTTGGTACTCAGCTGCATCTCTCTGCTTGTATGGCTCCTCCCTACCTCGTCGCCTCTCTCACCCTGCTGTCCTGTAGGGCTTGTCCAGAATGAAAACTCTGCTTGTTCAGTCTCTGACTACATTCGTGGTTAAGCTGATTCAACACAAGAACTGGCTGAAACCTGAGCCCCCAAAATGTTTGTTTTTAGTTATTTTTTTTTTAACTTCTTCATATGGATAAGAGCTACTGAGCCTCCTCTTTATCCTCTGAGGTATCAGTGCCATTGAAGTCCATGGAAGGTCTTTCATTGTTTTCAGCAGGGACTGGATGCATGTCTCTGGATTCAGTGACTGATGGGAGAAAGTGACAGATTGAATCTGATTCTCAGTTGGTATAAATAGACCTAGCTTCATGACTTCAGTTTAAGAAGGTAGTAAGTCTAAGCAGAAGAGGAAAGTTGGCTTACCTACACACAAACATGGATTATATTTTATTTTTGTGGATAGGCTGAAGTTTTCAGTGAAGCCTTTTGGATTTAGGGACTAAACTGTCCCAGTCAAGTGTCTGTCTAACCTGGCCTTGAAAATGTCCAAGCATGGAGATTCTACAGCTTCTCTAGGGAGCCTGTTCCAGTGCTCGAGTACTCTCCTAGTAAGAAAGATCCTCCTAATCTCCATCCTAAATTCCATAGCTACAACTTGAGGCTGTTGTTACTAGTCCTGTCCCCTGCAGCCACAGAGAAAAGTCCATCTCTATGTTCTCTGTAATCACCCTTCAGATACATGAAGGCTGTTACCAAATCCCTACTCAATCATCTCTTCTTGAGGTTAAATAGCCGTTTCTCTTTCAACTTTTCCTCATAAATCTTGCTGCCCAGGCCCCTAAATCATTTCTGTCACTCTGTTCTGGATTCTTCCTAAGCTGCTCACTTCCTTGAAGTGTGGGGCCCAAAACAAAATTAAAGACAACAAAAAGTCCTTCATGTATACAGGGAGCAAAAAGAAAGCGCAAGGTAACGTAGGACCCCTCCAGAACAGGCTAGGGCAATTGGTGACAGATAGGAGGGACAAGGCTGAGCTGTTTGGTGTTTTCTGCCTCTGTATTCCTGAACACAGATCAAGATAAATCTCCCAAATGCATTATAGATAGGCCCAGGAGAAACACTAGTCCACCAACTGTCAGCACTGACTTAGTAAAGGGACACTTGGAGGGGCTAAATGTGTTTAAGTCAGCATGCTTGGATGATCTTCATTCAAAGGTGCTGAAAGAATTGGCCAGTGTCACAGCAGAGCCACTGGCACAGCTATTTGAGCTCTCTTGGCGCTCAGGTCAGGTCTCAAAGGACTGGAAAAGGGCCAATGTAGTCCTATTTTCAAGAAGGGGAAAAAGGAGGATCTGGGTAATTATAGACCTGTTAGTCTCTCCTCTATCCTTGGGAAAACCTTTGAAAAATATCGAGGATCACATTTGTGGGAGCCCAGCAGGAAAAACAATGCTGAAGGGCAAGTAGCATGGGTTCATAGCAGGTAGATCCTGCCTGACTAACCTTGTTTCTTTTCATGACTAGGTCACAAAATCCTTAGATTTTAGGTTTAGAGTTGAGGTAAATGTCATCTGCTTGGATTTTAAGAAGACTTTCAATTTGGTATCTCATCATATGCACATAAACAAACTGAGCAGCTGTGACAGATGATTACAAGGTCAGGTGAGTGGCAAATTGGCTTAAGGGTCACACCCAATGAGTGGTGATGGATGGGTCCATATCGACCTGGAAAGATGTGGGCAGTGGGGTCCCCCAAGACTTGGTCCTTGGACCTGTGCTATTCAAAGTCTTTATCAGTGATTTGGATGAGGGTGTGGAGTGCATTCTGTCCAAATTCATGAATGAGATGAAATTATGGGGTATAGTAAACACTAGTGGGAAGGGATCGAATCCAGGCAGATCTGGAAATTGGAAAAGTGGGCAGAAAAGCCTAGGATCCAGTTCAACAAAGACAAGTGCAAAGTGCTGCATCTAGGGAGAGGAATCACTAACACACCTATAGGCTAGGGAATGACCTTCTCAGCAGTACAGTGGCAGAAAGGAATCTCAGAGTCATAGGTGACTCCAAGATGAATATGAGCCATCAGCGTGACAAAGTAATTAGGAAAGCTAATCATACATTAGCAGGTGCATCACGAACAGGTCCAGGGAGGTGATATTTCCCCTCTATGTGGCACTGGTCAGGCTGCAGTTGGAGTACTGTGTCCAGTTCTGGGCACCACACTTCAAGAGGGATGTGGACAGCATTGAGAGGATCCAGGGGAGGGCTGCTCATTTGGTTAGGGGCCTACAGGTAAAGCCCACAAAAAGAGACCAAGGGACCTGGATCTCTTCAGCCTCTGCAAGAGAAGGCTAAGAGGGGATCTCATGGCCATTTACAGATTCATCAGCAGGGGCAGCAAGAAATAGGAGATGCTCTGTTTACCAGGGCACCCCTTGGAATAACCAGGAACCAGGACCACAAACTGACAGAGAGCAGATTTAGGTTGGACATCAGGAAGAACTTTTTATGTAATGGTTGCCAGAATCTGGAATAGGCTTCCAAGGGAGGTGATGCTCTCTAGGGCCATGCTAGGCTTTGGATACTGATTTGAATCAGAGGAGATTTGGTCTGATTTCATGGCCGAATTGATTCAAAGCTCTCCAAATCAATTTGGAAAAGATTCGGAGAGCTTCAGTGATTTGGGCAGGGAACTGGACCCAGACTCTGAGCTGGTAAGTAGGGACTGGGAAGGGGAGGCTGGAGAAGTGGGGAGGGGACCATGGGAGGATTCCTGCCAGGCCCCATACTCTGCCTGCTCCCCTAGCCCCCCTATGGTTGCCCTGCCCTCCCCAGCTCCCAGGTGCTTAAAAAAAGCCTGGCAGGTGGGGGCAACCCCACTGCCCCCACTGCCTCATGCTTTTTTAAGGGCTGGGAGTTGGGGTGGGTGGGCCAGCGGAGGTGAGGAAGGGGGCTAGGAGAGCAGGTGGGGGTCAGGGGGCTTGTGACAGAGCCCCCCACATGGAGTGGGGCAGTGGGGGGCAGCAGGGATTGCCCCCTGCCCAGCAGCCACTGGTGAGTTTTTGCAACAAATGCACATATTGGCTTATTTTCAGTTTATGGTGTACTATAACCCCAAGGTACTAGCCAGTCATTCCCCAGTCTATATGTGCATGCAATTATTCCACTTCATGTGCAGGGCTCTTGTTGTCCTCCCCGGAAAAGCATTCATTTGCTTCAACCATACTGGGCAATAGGGCAGACATCTGTAATTTGAGTGAGATTAAAGAAGAGCTTTTTCTCCTTCCTGTACTGGACAGAGAAAAGCCCATACTGTGCTCAGTGAACTCCATCCAAAAATAATGAACAACTTCTGCCTCTGTTATTTTATTAAGCTGTTTATTTTCAAAACAGCTGTTTGTGGTAATTCACAACTTTTGTTCTGCAGACTCTTCTTATCATTTTCCCACACTGAAGCCCCCCTGTACACTTGGTGAATCTGTCTCTGCCTATAACTCATTTGAATAGGTTGGAAATGATCTCTATGTGGTCAAAAGGGTTTTTTTTTTTCTGGTTTGCAAATTTTAGCAAATGTCAGTAGTCTACTTGCAAATAATGACAAGATTGCCCTTTTTAATAAAATAGAAATTCTTATAGGAAACTGTCTTGTTCTTAGGATAGCCATCCTTTTACTAAGCTGGGAACAAATGATCACTAATGTGGTTAATTAATCTAGAAATAAAACCTCCCAGGCCTGTTTCTTTTGGCATGGTACAATGTTGTGTCTCTGCAGATACCCTCTGGTTTAAGGAAACCCTGGCCATGGGGTAGCAGAGCATTGTGCTGATAGAAGGCAGTGTCAGGCGGGAATATATTGCAGGTAAGATGAATGCCTGGCACAAGCCCCAGCTTGTGCTCTCTGAAGAATCTGGATTTATTTAAGAAAGAAACCAACAAACTGTAAGCCCTTATTGTTTAAGAAAAGCCTGTTACTTTGATTGAATGAAAAGACATCTAAGTCTGCAAACAACTTAAAACAGTTGTGCGGAAAGGGGAGGGCTTTGCCTCATATTTTGGGTAGTGTTAACTCCAAGACCCTGTATTCTGGGGAGACAGAAAAGAGTGAGACCTGCCAGCTCCATCACACTAAAGAAGCTAGCCTGTTTTGTCTAAGTAGTTTGCTAGAGTTTAAGGTCAGATGTTGCTGTTAAATCATAGCGTCATGTGTTATTATGTTTCACTGAGTACTCTCATTTGGAACTCTGCACAGATAGACGATCCTTGGCTGCTACTGCTGCCTTTTATTGGTGGAGGGGCCTTTCTGGTTGTTCTTTTGCCTAGCTCTCTGGAAGAAAGAGGAAGGCACCTCTTCCCCATTGCCACTTCAAGTGGTGTGTAGAAGCAAAATTCAAGGGTAATGATGATAGAGTCAGAGCTATAAAGGATTTCCTTGCTGTGTGCCTAGGCTCCCGTGGTTACTTTAATTCAGTTTTAGACTTATACCCAGGGCTACAAATGAATTTAGGCACATCATTTCTATTGATTTCAGTTGTGTTTGAGACATCTCAATTGAAGAAGATATCTCATCATCTTGATGGATCTGAATCTTATCCTCTAAAGCAGGGACTTTCTATATGACCTAAATGTGACAAAAACACAGTTTCCAATCTAGATTACAGATCATAGGACCCCCCAGTGAAGAGCAAATTGTGTAATGGGCCAAAATTTGAAAGAAAACCTAACAAGAAGTCCAGACTAACTATTTTTCCTCATGTGTAGCACACAGTCCCTCCTGCCATAATAAAGCAACAAGAAACATATACAAAGAGACATATAGCAACTCAAAAACTGTGACTAAAATAGTTGATCTTTCAGGGAGGAATGTAAATTAATACCTTTTTGGGGGGGAAGGGTGTAAATAACCTGAAACAAACTCAGTATCAAAGGAGAAAGGAAACTCGAAAGTAATCAAATTGAAAGAGAGCCAGAGATGATGGAGGAAAGAACATTAGACAGGGGTTTGTTATGCAAGATGGTAACTAAGCAACCCAGTACAGTTTTAATTTACATGTGGAGACTTGTTGCATGATAGATCATGGGAGCAATAGTCCTCTACAGGTCTGGCCAAATACTGAACTCAATTCTTGACCCAGTCCTTACTAAATTAGAGGGATTTCAAAGAACAACAGCATCTATTATCAGAAAGCTGGTGAAATGGCCTGGCTCTGCGGTTATATTTTAAAAAATCATAGAGGTGTCTCTTTAGGCTTGGTATGTTCTATAAGCACTCAAGAAATGTAAGCTTCTCTTCTGGTGCTTATGTAACTGTGAACACTAGGATGGCATTTTTAAAGGAAGACATTCCTGAAAATGTCAGCTCATAGGGAGACATGCTGGTGCCTAGGGTAGTGGGAGAAACCCCACTAGGTAGGACATGTACTGGTGAATATTCTGTAGGCAAGAGTCCTGACTTGCCCAAGGGGAAATAAGAGTTGACATGGGCAAGAGCACCTGCAACTCAGATCCTCCAAGGTTTTTAGGTGCCAAGCCCCCAGTGAAATCACACACTGAAGTTAGATGCCTAATAGGAACTGGATATCTCAATACCTTTTGAGAATAAGTGACCTAGAAATGCACATCCATTTGAAAATGACTGTGACATGTACTGCTAAGTCACTTAAGGTGCTCTTGAAAATTAAGTCTTGGCTGTCTTAATGTTTCTGGCTTCTAGATTTTTTTTGCACCACAAACAGGACTCTGCAGGAAGAGGAAGGCAGGTGGTTAGGGGACCCAGATGCAATTCTGCAAGGTTCTGAATTCTCAATAATCCGTGGAGTCACCAGGAGTTGTAATTAGTCCCTTGTGGGAGATATTCAGAATGGGACTCTAAATTTTCATTCATGAAAATGACATGATGATAGCAGCAAAGGACATACAGAAAATTGTAACTTTGTGCATAACTGCTTTTGTATTTCCAGTTATCTTCCAAGGAGGCAAACTCGCTTGACTTTATATTCATTTTTGTTCTGTTTAGCAATATGATGTCTCCTAAATATGCATTCATCCGGCCTGATTATGAGTGCTTAAGCCTGTGCTGGTGATAACATGGACATACAGAGTCATTTGCAGTGAATTGCATTCCAATAGCTTGTTGAATTGACATATGGCATGTGTAGACTATAAAAACATTCAGAGAACCCAGTCAAGGAATATCTTAGTCTAAAAATTTGTTATTCCAGTGTGTATTCAAAAACTGCTGGGTCAAGATTTGTTTGCTGGCCCTCAGGAACTTCTGCAAGAGTTTAACAATCTGTTTATAAGAGACAGTATCTTTTTTCATTAGCTTATTTACTGTTGCCAGGGGGAAGAAAAAGCTCATTCCACTTTACATGTGAAACACTGAATCCACAGACCACGTGCATTGTATACCTGACTTGCATTTTTGATAGAACTAAGCAAAACCAAAAGCCTGAGGCAAGCACAAGCTCTAGATTGCATATTCCAATGCTCCTGAAGCTCTACTGTGATCTTCTGTAATTACACAAAAAGAAAACAAATTTCTCATGCCAATATGCTGTTAGTAGTAACCCTCTGACCCCAAACCCTATGCCTAAGGTCAGTGGATAGATGCCCAAGTCCATGAAATTGTATCACATATAGTGGGAATAGAGGCAGTGTCATTTCATGACTTTGGTTTGTACCATCCTGAAGAAAGAATGAAAGAGGAATATGTTTACAAAGAGCTTTTTCATCTATTGCTGTAAGGTCTGATATACTTGCTTTTCCAAATGTGCCTCTTCATGCTTTCCTATAATCTGTGCTTCCAGGTTGATCTATATTTATGCAGGGTAAATACTGAACCCCTGGGCTGCAACAGAGTTTAAGCCACCCACTTACAAGGCTATTGAGAACACAATGTGGGAACATGTGAAGCTTATTTTCAGGATGCATAGAGTTTGATGAAGGGCTCAGTGAAGTCAGCCTTTCCATTGACCTCAGTGGGCTTTGGGTCAGGGCCACAATGAGTGGGAGCATGGAAGAGACTTTTATCTGAACTCCAAAAAGGAATTTCCTTGAGAAGGCTGTCCAGTCTCTGCTGGGCTGTGAAAAATAGGAAGCCAAGTTTCTGTGGGTTCCAGTTTCAAATGTCGCTAAACAATGCTGCAAAGTACAGCGGACCAGTTAATTTCTGTGTCTCTCTCTTTTTAATTTTGTTTTCTGATAATGCTCTACACATCTTTGAAGGCATGTGCCCAGCAACTTATCACAAGAGAGAACTGAATGAAGGGAAGGATACAGTTTTAAAATTGGTTTTTATATGCTGTGTACCTGAAAACTGCCACTCCAACTCTTGATGTAACCCAGAGTATTTATGCTTTATGACCAGGTCTGGGCAAGAATTGTTCTTAAGGTCTAACATAATAGTATCTGAGGAATGCAGAGGTGTTTGGATGAAGAAGCAACCAGGACCAAGTTGAAGTCAACGGTTGCTCGCAACAAACATCCTACCACGTTAGATGCAACATAGATATGTGCCCTCTTGGCTTTAACACTGATTTTGTTAGTCTTTATAATGAACAAACAATGAGATACGGTGATCATACATGGCTAAGTTAAGTTGATTTTTACCTGTAAATTAGCGGGAAGGGAGTGGACTAGTTAAATATAGAGTTTACATAAATTAATGGGTAACAACCTTCTAGGTTTTCCACAAAAATAAATAAAAAAATAAAAAAATTAAAACAATAATTTCCATTGAGGTGCATAAGACTATTCATTTAAACTTTTCCTCACAGTGCCAGATCTCTTATCTGTGGTGCTTTTACAATATTTCAACACTGTTTAATGGAGGCAGCTGGAACTAGAGATCCTACAGAACCATGAAGCAATATTGATGCTATGAAGCTGAGTGAGGAAATGAAATGAAAGTGATCCAGCAATTTATCTACAGAACGTGGATAATAGTACCCACTGCAGTTGATCCAAGATTTCCTTCTTGGATATTGTCCTAATGGAATGATGCCATCATCTGTTTTTATACATCTGTCTTACAGACAGCAAAATATGCTCTGCAGCACTGTGGAAAGGATGCTCTGGGTGAGGGAGTCATTTTCCCATCTCCAGGGAGTAGTTCAAATTGACAGGCTTCCAGGATGCTGGAAAATCAGTGCAGGAATTATTTCTGGAGTAGAGCCCCAAGTGCTATTATGCTTGTGGTAGGAAAGCATCCCAATTTGTTGACATTAAACAGAGACAGATACCAAGTTAGAATGTGTGACTGCAGCTATCTGTTTCATCCCTCTGTTTGCAAAATCATGTACCAAATGTGTGCGGTTGACCAATATGCAAGTATTGTAAGATGCAAAACAGCTTATTGCCTGGATTAGATTGCTAGCCAGACGGAGGAGGGTGTGACTAAGTCTAGTCACACTAACTAAATCAGTTTCTCCCATTTAAAGGTGTATTGTTTGTGTTTTTCAGTGGTGTTATTTGTATGTGTTTGTTGGTGATTCTAGGGGCTCGGGGCCTCTGTTTATACTTGTTACAAACTGACTTGATAGGATAAAGGATGAAAAGAATTAAATGTGTTTGAGAGATGGGTTGCAGAGGCACAATGAGGAAGTAATTTGCTTCAAGTCTCCCAGGAAGAAAAGCCTTTACTAGGACATGGGACAGAACCCAGGTTTCCACATCTTAGCCCAGTATCTAGAGCTCTGGATACTGGGCTTCCTCCTAATGCATCATCTTTCTGTCAGGAAACCAGACCAGACCTCCTTTTCTACATGCTAGCCAGAGAGAATCATGGTTATCCTACAGACCAGTTTACAGCATCGTAAAGGCATAAAGGAGAAGTAATATAGTGAATTATATAGTAATATAATGGCCAAGAGCAGCCTCTCCTATCAGAGTGCTTTCCCCTGTAAGTACTCAGCCCATACTAACTCACCCTCTGATAGGTTTCCCTTTTTTCAGGCTATCTTGCTAAGGATTGGCTTTTTGTCTTTGGCAAGGTCCATCTGTAATCCTCATGGCACTAGTTTAAAAATAGTAATGGTTCCCATTGCCTGTTTTCTAGCTGTTGTTGATAATTTTGAATCCTGCTTCTATTTTTCCTGTATCATGTCTCAAACTCTGCCACATTCTCAGTACTTTTGTTTATACTGAAATGCATCCGCTTGGCATCAAAATCTAGTGTTACCTCAGAAACGTTGGTGTTAGGCATGGGGAAAAACATGCCATAGGTTGTAGTGGATTTTCCATCACTGGAGATGTTTTATTTCAGAATAGATGTTTTTCTAAAATGTATATTGTAATTTGAACAAGATTTAATCTGAAGAAGTAATATGGCCTGTATTATGCGGGAGGCCAGACATAGGAGTTGACCATACTTCTTTCTGTCTACAAGGATTCACAAGGAGTAAAGGCCAACCATGTAATGTTTCTGTTTTGTATTTTTCTTATAGTTTTAGTGCTTGTTGAGGTGTTTGAGTGTTGGAGAATGCTGCTTCCTGTTTATCCACAAAATTGCAGCCAATTTTGCTTACGCTGTAATATACTTCCCCCCGCCCTCCTCCCTGGATTTTATTGTACATTAATCTTAATTTTCATCTGAAACTCTTTTGGTTGAGGTTTGAATTATCACTTACTAATGTTAAGCTATTTTTATGGGGAGTTAACTAAAAAATAGCTAATTATGATGTGGCTATCAGTTCACTTAAGTGGACTGGAAGCAGATGTTATCTTCAGTAAGTAGCATGATTTACTTGTAAACCCAAAAACCTGGGGAAAAAACCCAAGTAAATATGCACCTCAGTTTGGATTATGACTCCTTGCATGTTAAAATTTGACTTTATTGACCCTTGAAACGTTACAGCATAATATCATACTATGTGCTCAGGCTACTTGCATATCTCTCCTATAGGTATGTTGCTTGTATACTATATATAGTTGTTTAATTATACATGTATATATACAAAGATTTGATTCTATTTAAACTTTAACTCACAGAAATGACTCCTTGAACAAAAATAAGTCAACTGTTTTGTACTTATGCTACAGTCAATCATATGTTAGTTAAGTGTTTGTTCTGACATCTACAACTCAAACAGTTATTAGGTGGAAATGTATTTTCATCAGTTTATCAAACATGATAAATCCACATGCAGTGTTTCAAATGATCAGATAAAGGCTTATAGTTATTCAGAAACTGGCCACTAGAGTAGGCACTCCTCTGTACAGAATCTGAAATACTACATGAATCACATTTATCTTGTGTAAAATAAATAAGAGATCTGAGCTATCTGTTAGATCCTGCATAGGTCTGCTAGGTCCTACATTTCTGCCAGGTCTTGCATTAGATTTGACTCGGACTACAAATACCAGAAGTAATATAATGGATAATTTTATCACTTTGAATTTTCTGGAGACTCTAATGAGCACTACAAGCTAGTCCTCCAAGCTTTTTTGAAAATAATGCAGTTTGCTGCCTAAAGAACTGTGGTGTGTGCAGTGTTCAATGACATAAATCTCAATAAAGCAGCGAGAGCAAGCTCCAAATGGTCTTGTCTTGTAACACTGGTTCTATGGATAGCTAGGTGACCTGTGTGCAAGTACTTGTAGCCTTGTGTCCTGAAAACTTGAGTATTGGGAAAACCTTGCACACTTCAAGAAACTTGTATATCCTGTTTTTATTTTGAATTAACAGATTTGATGGTCGGAGCATAATTTTTCTAAGGCGAATTTACGCTGGGATAGAATATTAGATCAAGTAATACCTATACTTTCAATCCCAAGTGGAAACCCTTACTATACTTTCCCAAAGCAAGACACTATAGTTTGTATCCTAAAATGCCCACACAGATGATATTTTTTTCAATATTTTAAGTCATTTTAATATAGAAAAGGTCTTTTAAAATGAAGTGAATCAAGATAATGTGCTTTTTTCCCTCTTCCCCCTTCTCTGTCCACTCCACAGCTATACAAAATAGGGAGAGAATTACCATTTTTTTTAGTGAGATTTGGCTTGTGTGCGTGTGTGAGATAAGAGATTTTGTCCCTGGAAAATAACTATTTGCTTCAGAAAACCTTGCACTCCATGTAGCGACCCAACCACACACTTGCCATATGTTTCGCACAAGGCACTTGAAACTGGAAAAGTAAATTAATATGCAGCTTTATGGATGTAACATTTCACATCCTCTTGGGATGCTCTAGCTGTGGTGGACTATGCAGTAAAGTGGTGATAGCAGATTTGGGAATAATAGGGAGAAAGCACAGTGTTGAATTTGCTTGTGACTGCAGACAAAATGCTTACTAATAATGCCACTGAACCTATTCCAGAAAGGGAAAGGAGGGAAATTCCTTCAGTCCCCTTGTTCATTTGGAGTCCAGATGAAAATGTTTTGCTTGCGAGTCCCAGGCTTTGATACTTGGATTGGAATTTTTTGCTTTTGCTTAAAAAAAAATGTAAAAAAAAAGATTCTCATCAGTAGTCACATTGCGAGATTGAAGTCACTGGTCACCATATGCATGTCTAGTCCCTAAAGCACTGTTGTCGCTATATTATGATATTTTAACTGCACAATGAAAGGTGGTTTCCATTATATTTATTTACACTGCAGTAGATCAGGGCTCCTTTGTGCTAAGCACCCTGTAGCAATGCAATAAAAAAAAAAACAACTAGCACCAAGTCCTAGTCTCTTAGGCAAGCCTTATTCTGCAATTGCACATGAAATGTATGTCACATGCTAGAGAGAATGTGTTACAAGTTTCAAAAGTGAAAAACAGTTCTGTTTGGGAAGTGTTTTAGGGGATTATGTAAGGGCTTGGGTGCATAAATTCCAGGGACACTAATGGGACCTGTGGGTCTAAAACTTTTTACACATTGTATTACAGACTCATAGCTGGGCTTCTGTGTAGCCTGTCTGTGAGCTCTGTTTGGCAGATTGTAACTTCCCCAGGCTTAAAAACCTCTTTACTTCTCACCTCTTGTGTATCTACAGCATTGGCTTAATGTTTTTAAAGCCATGTTTATGCACTGCTGTTCTGAGCCATGGGCTGCTAGGGAGTGTATTTTGGGGCGGTTTAAGACATCCACACTGCCTCATTTATAGGGTTGATGTGTGAGGCTTGCTTCTTAGCCATGCTCCAGATGTAAAGCCTACATCTCTTCTGTGTAATTCATTATTGTAGACATGGCCAAAGTTTCAGAGGGATCCTGTATGGTGTGGGAGGACATGTGCTAGGTAATGCAGGAACAGGTTTTCTGGCAAATGGGTAGGCTTGAATTTTTTTGGTTAAAGTTAATCACCAGGACAATCATGAATGCTTTATAGTAGTGTATATGACCAGGTGTGAGGTGCATTTGTCTTTATGGAGTAGCTGAAAGCAGCATGAATCCTACCTGGGGACATTTCACTGCCTGTTAGATATGGAGTGGGTTTCTGCACTGCACTGTAGGGGGGGGAGAGAAAGAAAGAGAGAGAGAGAGAACTCCACTTGGGTCTAGCAGATGGGTGGGGGCTCTATGCAGAGAGCAAATCCATATGGCTACAAGCAAGTACAGTAAAGAAGTGCGCTGTTCCTTCTATGACTACAGCCCAGCAGTAGCTACATGGGGCTTGAGGTCCTGATCTTGACATGTACTCTTCAGAATTGCATGCATCTCCCTGCATGGATTTAATTATAGGACCGGTGCAAAGATTCTAGGTCTTGCAAAGGCCTTTTATGTGGGATTTAATTACTTACTCAGAGTTGGGGCCTGTTTTAGAGTGTGCATATTTTATATGGGGTATGTGTATCCTGTCTCACACATATTTTAAAAACATTTTACATAAATATTGAAACACTGAAAATATTGAACAAAGGTATAAATTAATAGCTTACTATCATTAACGTCCAATTTAATTTTATTAGTTTGTTTTGTTTTCTCTCATCCCTCTCCCAGATTCTCCTGTGGCACTAAACATTGGCCACAGCTCAAGTTTTGAGGGTTTTTCACTGGGATGAACTGGTGCTTCAAAGCAATTAGAAATGTTGAATGTTCCTAATGAGAGGGTCTTGGTGCTTTGCTAGGGGTGACACTGAACACAAATCTGGTGGCAGGAGGGAATTTTCCGTCAAGGTCATGTTGACACAGCGTGTGGGATTTCTGTCTTCCTCATTAAGGTGGGGTATGATCCATTCCAGTTTTAGAATTTGCTGATCACTTATTAACCAGTTATCTTTCTGTAATCATTGTAGGAGCACATTTATCTCCACTTGCTTTTCACCTCTGGTATTGTTGTAGAGTGTTTCTGTTGCTGTTGGCCATGTACCTTGGAATTGTGTGAGAGGGCCTGAAATGACAATCTGGGGGGAAGCCGTGGGTACATGGTTACTTATGAACTCAGGGGACTGGACTCACTACAGGGGTCAGGAAGCCCTTTCCTGTTCTGTGAGTGTGCCTGAAACTCACAGGAGTTTCTAATTTAATGTATGCCGCAAAGCCATTGATGGCTTATTACAAGGCATCAGTTTCTGTTCTCAGGTACTGTGTAAATCTGAAGTTGTTCTATCACTGCAAATCTGGGATGAGAGGCGCATTTTTTTTTTTTTTTTTTTTACAAATGTTGACAAAATTCAGATTATTCATATTTAATATTGCAACATGTACACCATGATCCCTAATGTGTTTGTCTTCATTGTTTGGGAGATTAAGAATCTGTTCTAGTTGACCATATAAAAATGGAAGAGAAAGTAGTAGCTAAATGCAAGCAATGTTTCAATGTTAAATTGAGACCCTTTACTTCAGCCAACTGAGGGAGACAATGTGGGAGATAAAACTGATAGAGGTTACTCAGAGACTCTATATTGTTCACAGTTCTTTCAAATACACATCTTCCTGTACAGAGCTGGATTTCCATCTAATTTACTAAACTCTGATCTTAAGAAGTCTGTAATTTTCCAGATCCCCACCTCATGTTTTTATATCATTAGATTGTTGAGGCTAATAGCAAATGACAGGTACAAAGCACAATAGGATTACTGGGTAATCATGAGGATTTAGTGCCCTCTGTTTTGTTTTGCGATTGTAGAAAAGGATGTCATAAATTATTTCATGAGACAATGCACTCCAATAAATCTTGGAGATTAACATGAAGATGTACTGAATGATCTAAAAATTTTACACTCCTAAAAAGGTTGGTTAAAAAAGAGATGTATATCCTAAGAGAGAAAGACAGACAATCCTGAGGCTTTTTTTATAATGCAGTATAAATGCAAAATACCAAGAGTACAGGTTCCAGATTCATATGGGAGGGAAAAATAGGTTTCTACTTGGAATCTTCTGATTGGTGTCCATGTTTAAATCTGCCATAGATTCTTTATATGAGAGGCAAGGACTTGTGTGGGTGAGATATTTTACTGGACCAACTGTATTGTTAGGAGGGATATAGACAAGATTTTAAGGTACCAAGCACCTGTCTTCAGATCTCTAGGGAAACAGCTTGAGCTAAACAGCAGATGCAGCAAAGGCCCATGCAGAATTCTGTATCCAGTTTTTGCTTTTTGTATTTTCCCCGGACCATAATGGCTACAGCATCACTGCAACATTGCCATAGGTTCTTTATGTGACTTCATCCAAGGTGAAGTTCCATGTAAAAAGTGGACTTTGCTTTTTTGGGGGGTACATTTATGGTTGCCCAAATTGTGAGAAACCATGTCTGATTTTCACAGAATCTAACCATGGCTCCTTCCCACAGTCTTTAACTAGAGTTGGGTGCTCTCAGCATGCCTGGAAAGCAAGCATTTTGCAGGCTAGTTGCACGAATTCAGGTACTGAGAATTAGAGGTTCCTCATTTTGGGGGGCAGGAAAGGAAGTTTACATTTTCTGTCCCTTCTTTCTCTTCAAAAAGGTGGGATAAATCTAAGTTCACAGAAACATTCTAGGATATTAATGCATGTAAAGCAATTGAAGATCCTCAAATGGAGGACTAGAAGTGCTAAATTATGATGAAGATAACCTAGGGTTTGATCCTGTATCTACTGAAGTTAGTAACAGATCTTCCTTTGATTCTAATGTTGCAGAATGGGTAGTAAAATTTTCAGCATTTGGGTCTATATGCAGAGTTCTGTTTACATAGAAAGGGCAAAATGGATCTCAAGACTCATTTTGTTTGTCTGTGAAGTGAGTATTCCTTTGGAACCAGTTATATAATATTTGTGTCCAAATGTATTCTTTTTTTGGCTATTAATTAGAATGAAAGTGTGCATTAATACTGCTTTGGCAGTAACAACATATTTTTTGATTTAGACAGGTACAGTTTTGACTCTAGGCTGTAAATAAGTGGTTATAACATAAAGATATCAGCCTTATTTATTTCCTTTATAATTAAACACTGTAGTCTAATTAGATCAGTTCTGACAATCATAGCATGGACATATACTTCATTTCACGTGACTGCAATCCCTTCTTTTCAATAATCTATCAAACTTTAGCTTAGGCTTTATTTATGTTTGTTTCTTGCCTATATATAATGTATTTGGTTTTGCTAATAAATTTAGCTGCATTAGATTATTGGGGCAACTGAATCTTTTAAAATATATTTTCAATTTGATAAATATTATCATTATTCACCAAATATATGATTTGATAACTAGTATTTGACTGCCGTAGAGCTATCCAGTTGAATAATTTATCTGATAAAAAACCCTGCAAAATTAATCAAAGTAATAACTTTGATTAATATAACTCAACATGGTGTAATGATTTCAGTTCTTCAAGGCTGACTTCAAATTACATTGTCAGTAGCTCTGTGATATACAATGAAATGATCAAATTCTCACTGCTTGCATATATTGTTATGGTTGGAGTCACCATGTAGTCCTTCTTACTACACATAGTCAAGTCGGTTCTTTTTCTTATTGTGAAAAGACTGTACTTCGTGATGTGTTTGTGTCATTTGGGCAGAGTTATGGCAAATGGCAAGGAAACTTATCTAACCAAATTCGATTCTGGATAAACTTTTTCCAAATGGGAAAAAGTGAAGTGCTGGTATCTAGGCTGAGTGCTCTGGAAGCAGGGACTGACTTCAGGATGTTTTTGACCATCTCTGTTCTAAGGATATATCTGGACTTTGTGCCATTGATTTCTCTTCAACAGGTACAAGGATCTATTAGATGTTAAACTTCTGTCATCAGCCTGACAGTATGTAACCAGTGGTAGGAGGTTCTGGGACTTTTTCTATCCAGTAGCTGCTGACCTGAAAGGTTAATAGATCTACTTTAACTAGAGACCCAGAACCAGATCCATAATGGTGTTAAGGCACCTTGATTTTAGTTGAACCATTGGGATTTATATCATTGACTCACTGGGAATGTCTACATGAGAAGGGAAGGGACTCTGTGGTTCAGGAGGGAGGGGGATGGGGTATGTTGTGAGAGAAAGGGGGTGTAGGGTCTTTGTTGGTGGGGAGGTGGGTAGTGTTTGTGGAGGAGAAGAAAGTGCTTTTCTGAGAACTGTTTGCAGTGGATGTGTTGCTGGGGTTTGTGGTGGCCATCCAGGAGGCCTATAGCAGGGAGTTCAGGAATAGGTGGTCTGCCAAGTATAGGTTCTCACACCAAGTGCCCTGCCCCCACTGGCAGGTGAGTGGCTCTCCTGGGTCCCGGCTGGGAGGGGAGGGGGGTGGTGCTGCCACTGTTGCTGCTGCTGTACCTGGTGCTGTCGATGCCAGGCATCCTCTGTCCACTACGCATCCTCTACCCTCTGTGCCTCTTCCACTCAGCCTTCTCAGAAAAGCTCCCTCTAGGCTGTGCAGATGTTATTCAGCACACAGGCTGCGATGATGACCTGGGAGATGGTGACCTTGAGGCAGGCAGTGAAGTTGTGCCAACATCCCTTCAGGTGGCCAAAGGCACACTTCACCAGTGTGTGGGTCTAGCCCAGGCACCTATTGATGTGTGCATGCTGGGGGTCCAGCTGGGAGCCAGGGGAGGAGCAGGTAGGCAGTGTCTCAAGTGAGGAGGGGCAGGATGGTCTGGCATCTGCTCTCCATCAGGGCTGGAAGGGTGGAGTTGCAGAAGACGCAGGCATCATGGGTGCTGCCAGCACTCAGTGAAAGCACCATGGTGGTCAATGATGGCTTGGAGCATGATGAAGTGGAAGCCCAGCTGGCTGCAGTAGGGGCAGTCACTGTGGGGCAGGCAGGTGGTAGGGATATACATCCTGTCCTGGACCCTAATGCACTGGGCAAAGCCCAGGGTGCAATACACTGCCACCACCTCCAGGGGGCCATGCATGGTGTGCCCCAAGTGCATCCTTGAAGGCGCTGCACATCTCTAGCATGATGTCCCCAGTGATTGCCTTGCCCACACCGAAAAGGTGGCCAATAAAGCTCAGGCTGGGAGGTATAGTCAGCTTGAGCAGGGTGATGGCTAGCCGGGTGTCCACATTGAGGGGCTGCTGCATGTTGGTGGTCTGCCTCTCCAGGTGCAGGCAGAGCTGGTTGAGGAGCTCCTAGAAAGTGGCCCAAATCATGTGAAAGGACTCCAGCCACTGCTCTTTGTCTCATGTGTGCTGGATGATGTGCAGCTGCCAGCTTCACCTGGTCAGGTGGGCCTAGAGGCAGCAGGGCTGGAGGCCCAGGTGTATATAAGACGGCACTGGTGTTGGCATCCAGGTGCACATTGTTGGCATCTCTGCCAGGGTCCAGGTGGTAGCATGGGGTCCAGGTGGCAGCAGCATGGTATTGGGCCCTGAGACTCTGCAGCGAGACTGGGTAGGCAGTTGTGCTGCGAAGGGGGGGCCACCAAGTCAGAGACTAACCAAGGCCAGGGACAGTCACTGTGGTGGTGCAGCACATCAAACAGGGTGGCCAGCAGAAGTCCAGGGCACTGGATGTCACTCCCGGGGCCTGGAGGTGAGGAGCCATGGCACGATGGCATGCAACAAAGACAGCACCACTCAGTGAAACTGATTCATAGACTTGTGTTCCTCATTTGGTCATCTCTTAACCAAGACAGGTTTTTGCTTTCAGTCATTCCTCGTATATTTATCTTTAGAAGATCAAGGAGCCCTCTAAGTGAAAAACTTAGGTTGGATGCAGTGTGCTTCAGTTCATCTAAGCTGAAAATCAGGTATCCTGGCACATACAGAAATGTAAAAATATTTATAAACTCTACTGTGGGCAAAATATCTCAAGAGAAACTTACCATTGCCCAAATGCTGGAGGAAATTCTTCAGAATATAGCATATCAACATTCATAGAAATTACATGGCACAATGCTTCTGTGTTTGGTTTTAATCACAAAATTATGGGGTAATTTTTGGTTACTTAATGATAAATGTAGCACCTACTGTGCAAAAATATACAGCCATAGTTCACTTAATTGGCATGAATAAAGCTGTCAACCCACAGCAATAACGTGATATTACTGCAGTAGAATGTGAAACACTGCAGTATGATTTGCTATTCATGCCTATAAACTACCAATGCAGCCTGTGAAAGAAAGAGTCTTAATGGGCATCTGCGTAATTTATCTACCCACGAAAGATCAGATCATATGAAGCATCTGGTTTACACTGAAGCATCTGCTTTCCATGAATCTTTCAAAATGGGTTGTGAGGCATGAAGAGGTCAAATGACTAGCCCAAGTCCTGCAGGATGTCAACTGGGATTAGGATTTAATGTGCCTCTGGCTCCCTGTGGTTCATTGCTCCAGCCACTGGAACACAAAATCTTTTCCCAAGGACAGTGAGACTACTGTAGTGTACTCTTTTGCAGTGTAAGGATTGCTGTTGAAAATGCTTGGGGATGTGTATCCTGAATCCCTCATGAAATCATAACATAGTGCTTTCCAAGAGGCTGAGAAGAGGTTTCTTTTTTTTTTTTTTTTTTTTTTAAACAAACAATCCTCCTAAAATGCTAATTAAATGATAAGTATAATAGAAAAACTGTTAATTGCTAAGTTGCATTTCTTATTATCTAATGAAAGTTTGTAATTATAAAGCAGAGTTGTTATATGAAGCCTGTAATGATAGGGGGAAATGAGTATGAATTTACTGGTGTTCAGCTGCATTGTCTTTATTGCCTTTCTATTGAAGCAGCCCATCTTTTTGTATTATGACATGCTGCTTGCTGTCTCTTGAAATGAACGCTATACACGGTGCGAGGCAGGCCCTCGTGGGCGTGATGATGAACTTCCACATCATTCCAGATTTATTCAGGTACTGAGTCAGAATCAAGCACCCCTACAAAAAGATTTATTTTGCCAATCGTTTATCTATACAGAGATTGCTAATGGTATAAAGGAGAGTTAAGTGTCCTGTTTCCACTGATTTTTTTCATGGGAGTTAGGTATTTGGCTACCCTGAGTGTTTGCATTGCCAGTGTTAGGATATACAGGCTCTTATTGCTTTGAGAAAGCAGCGCTTCCCTTGAACCTTAACTTTTAATGTACAACTTCTATTAGGGTTATTGCCTTTACTCTCTGAAAATGGCTAAGAGTCCTTTGGAAAACAGTTCCTATGAGCTCAGTGACCACCTACGTCATTTCTGGAAATGGGACTAAACATCCTAGGTAGCTTGTTTGCTTTTGGGAAAGTACTTTGCTATAGTTCAATTAAAGAGCAAAAGTTCAAACTACCTCCTCTTGTTTTTGAAATAATTAAACATTCCTTGTTTTGCATCATATCTAAATAAAGTACATGAGGTCACTATGTGTTACTGCCTTGTATTGAGTAATGTTGGTGGAACTTTTGGTGGATAAAAAATGCTATGTGTTAAACTAAATTACATTTTCTGGAATACAGCATTTTTATTTAATATTGTCAGCATCTCCACAAATTTTCTGCTTTTTCCCCAAAAGTTTCTGGATTAATATTTCATCCATTGTTACCAAAAATATGCTTGGAATTTGCTTTAAAAATGTCACTAGCATAAAGTACAATTGGGGCAATGGTACCATGTTGAATAATGACTTTTGAACACACAGGAATTAAGGGTGTCATCAATTGCCCCTCCCCTTCTACCCTTGGTAGTTTGGCATCCCCAACGGTGATTGGAAATTTGATGGCAGCCCAGGACAGCGGTGGTGTTAACAGTGGTGCTAGCAGCCATGGGAAGAAACTAAAACAAGTTGGTGAGCAAGATATGACCTGCCATATGTTTGAGACCTATGGTTTTACCCCATGATAGCTAGTTAAAATACGTCAGTTACCCTCTTAAACTTGTTGCCTAGACTCTTGGAACATATAGGTGTGCATACTATGAGATAAACGGTGTGTGAAATACCAGGAATCTCACTGTATGGATTCTTTAAATTGTCACAAGAAAGGGTGAAAATGGTTGGCTTTTCTTAAAGGTTTTATAATGTCTCCAAGAATGTTGATACGCTTTAATACAGGAACAAAATCTCCAACTGCTTATTCAACATAGAATTAATTTTACATATAATCCCATTTTTTGAATCCAGTATGAGAGAGGATTTGGGGGTGGGGGGAGGGGCCACAGGGGAGCTTTTTTCCCCCTTTTCCTTGAAGCATAGTATTGGTATACTGAAAAGGCATGGCCAGGGTATGTAAGCATCTATCAAGTAGCAAAGCGGTATCTTTTACACAATCATTTTGTTCGCATCAAGTATTGGCAAGGAGAAAAAAAATGTTTTATGGAGACATTTCTCTATCTATGAATTTCTGTTAAATTATATTTCAATAGAATGTTCTTTTAAAATGCCTTTTTATTTAAAATTTTTAGATTTAAGATTGTCCATGTTACCTTAATTTGACCCACTTGTGTACATGCATTATGACAATTCTCCAGTTACATGATCACGTACGGTTTATTCCCCCTGAACCTCTGTCTCATTCAGTAAGTAAGTACTTAATATTTATGTGCTCCTCATTTGGTGTTTGGCTCTGGTCCTATTTAATGCAAACTAAACCTTGCACTGAATGTAAAATTATTAACTTTCTCTTGGGAATTTCTATGGGGCTTTCACTACAGTAAGAGTGTTTCAAAAATAGTCATTAATTTTGACAACAACCTTGTTAGATTATGTGGTGTTATCACTTCTATTGTACAGATGGAGAACTGAAGAACAGAGATTAAGACCAAATTTTTCAAGCATCCTCTAATTTTGGAAGCCCAACTTGAAACTCCTAGGAGATGATTTTTCAGAGTACTTAGCATTTTTATTGCACATTATATATTCAAAGCACAGCTTCAATTGACTTTGGTTAAAGTCGTAAGTACTCAGCACTTCTGCAAATCTGGCCCCCTGTTCTTCATTTTGGGTATCCAGGAGGACTGATTAACTTGAGAGCTGATCAATGCTTTTCTAATTCAGAGGAATTTACCATAAGACATCTTAGCAACATTGTAAATGTGATCTAACCCTCTTTGTGGCTGGGTTTGAGACTGGATACAATTTAAGGGAAGGCAGGATTGTGGGAAGGTTATGGTGAGGCTCAAACTACTGTACAAAAAGAATCAATGTGGAAGAAACTCTTCATGGGATAAAAGAACAAGAATCAGTAGGAGTCCAAGTCATTGATCTTTTGAGTTCAAATAATCTGTAAGGCTTGGGTGGTGATAGAAGGGTGAGACTAAGTGAACCACACTTTGTCTGACATTTCAGGTTTTGAACTTTCATTACCAGAAACTGTTTGTGACAATCTTTAGTGACATTTTTTAAGGGAAGTGAGTGGAAGAAGTTTGAAAATGGACTCCCTTGACCAGCTGTTCTGTATGCATTTCTTTGCTACCCCAAGTTCTGGTGTTGTGTTGAATCACTTGCTTGAATAGAAGTTGCATGAAAGGTTGTATACAACATTTCTAGTATTTGTATCTCTAAGGAACACTTTTTGGAAAGGGAGCCTAATCAGGGTGTGTCATGGGAGTCTGAGGAGGTTACATCTCAATATTTACTTTAAACTCACCTTTACATTTTCAGCTCTGTGTACAATGATCTTTCTTTCCTTCCAGAAGAGAAAACCTCCTTAAGATACTGTTCCTATCAAAGGCAGCCAATGACATTTTTTAATCAGGCAAAGGAGTCACTGCTGCAGTTGGATTACTGTATTCCCCAGGCCTCAGGGATAGAAAATGTTTGTGTGTGGGATGACAACTTGCATAAAAGGCTGAAAATTCTACATGTTTGAATGAGTTATGGAAACAGTGAAGTAGAGAATCTTCAGCCTCCCTTATCTGGAGTGAAAAACTATAATTCCAGTTTACCCTCTATTAGCCAGTTATTTTG
The DNA here is from genome assembly GCA_030014935.1 of Caiman crocodilus. Classification (NCBI taxonomy): domain Eukaryota; kingdom Metazoa; phylum Chordata; order Crocodylia; family Alligatoridae; genus Caiman; species Caiman crocodilus. Next base: position 2,905,200 of record JAGPOW010001034.1, read on the forward strand.
GAACATTTTATTGAAGGATTTGACCAGTCCTTGCAGTATTGTTTTCTCCAGTTTTCAAGGACTGGCATTTTGATTACTGAGTAGTAGGGTTGTGTAAAACAGCACCATTTTGTTTCAACTTCTGCTTTGCCATTTGGAAGAGACAGTATTTTGTTTAATCGTTTAGTTCCATTTTGCTTTGTCAAAACTGTTTTGATGTTTTGCCTGGAGGCTATAATGTGGAATCATGAAAATGCCTACACCTTTGTAATTTCCAGCCTGATTCAGTTGAAAATTGCAGGGATGGTAGCCCCTTCTGAGTGCATGAAGCCTGCCAAGTTTCAAGGAGATGGGTGCAGAGGTTTCTGGTAACCTGCACCTCAAATAGTTGAAAGAAAAACTCAAATCACTTTTATAGATTTCATAGACACTAGGACTGGAAGGGACCTCGGAAGATCATCGAGTCCAGCCCCTGTCCGAGGAGCAGGAAGTCAGCTGGGGTCATAAGATGCCAGCAAGATAAGCATCCAAATTTCTCTTGAAGGTATTTAATGTAGGTGCTTGAATCACCTCCAATAGTAGGCTATTCCAGACCTTGGGGGCTCGGACAGTAAAGAAATTCTTCCTTATATCCAGCCTGAAATGGTCTTGCAGAAGTTTATAACCATTCAACCTCGTCATCTCTTGGGGTGCTCTGGTGAAGAAATGTCCCCTCAGTGCATCCAGTGCTGGGAAGTTTGCTGCTGCTGCTGGCCCCAGGCAGCAGTGGCAGCCTCCTGTCATCCTGCATGCAGATGTGGGGGCCACACCCCCAGGAGGGCTGTAGGGCTGTGCTGGACTCCTCATGGGGGTGCAGGCCCCCAGATCTGCACGTGGGATGACAAGAGGATCTGCGTGTGAGGCCAGCAGTAGCAGCAATCTTCCTGGTGTTGGGCATGGACTGTGCCCGGTGCTGGTCCCAAATGGCAGCAGCAGCCTCCTGTCATCCTGTGTGCAGATTCAGAGGCCTGCACCCCCCAGGAAGGCTGTGGGGCTGTGCTAGACTCCTCCCGGGAGACGTGGGCCCCAGATCTGCACACAGAATGACAACAGGCTGATGTTGCTGGCTGGGACTAGTGCTGAAGCCAAGCAAGCCCAGCTTTGAAACTCGAAACTTTCAAAATGTTTCAAGTGCCCTCATTTAGTTTGAATGCATTGAAACTGCCTCGAAATGAAACGCCTGGCAAAATTTCAGACAGTCTCACTGAGTAAATGCTGCTTCTGATGCAAAGCTGTTGCAATTTCCCTGAGCAGTACCATTTCTCTTGCAGTACAAATTTGAAAATAAATCTCTACTGTAGTTGAGGAAGAAAAAATGGAATTTTTCCATTTCCTGCACTTCTTCCTCCAGGGCTGCCTGTGTTGAGAGCATTAAGTAAACATGGCACAACTGTTCGATGTTAAATTAAAAACTTGATATTGCTTTGATATGTCCTCCCTTATGTAGCTACCTTGTATTACATTCTGTTCTCAAATGTACAGACAGGTTGGATCAATGGGACAAAATGTGGTCATTTTGGTTTAGTTCTAACACTGAGGACATCAAATATACTTGTTGTGAATAACCAAGCCATTTTTGTCTAAAGGCCTAATAAATGGCCTTGAGCCATCCTCCCGAGACAGAATATACAGCGAGACTGGAAGGTTGTTT
>JAGPOW010001034.1:2908871-2990556 GCA_030014935.1 Caiman crocodilus
CTGCTCTTCCCAGCAGATGTCTGGGAAGTTCAGGTCCCCCATGATGACCACATCCTTCGCCCTCACTACCTCTGTGAGCTGACTTAAGAAGTCTTGGTCTATCTCTTCTCCCTGGTTGGGAGGTCTATAATAGACTCCCACCGTTAAGTCCCTTTCCCCTTGCTGCAACTTGAGACCATTTATCCTTGTTTTGTCATCTGTCACCACTAAGAACAGTTTAGCTCCACTGTTTTTAGAACCACCCTTCAGGTAATTAAAAACTGCTATCGAATCATCTCTGTCTTCTCTTCTGCTGACTAAATAAACCCAGTTCCCTCAGCCTGTCCTCATGAGTCATGTGCCCCAGTGCCTGAACCATTTTCATTCCTCTCTGCTGGATTCTCAAACTTGCCACATTCTTTCGCCGGGGGGGAAGCAAAACTGGACACAGTTCTCCAGCTGTGGCCTCACCAGTGCAGAATAGAACAAAATAATCAATTCCCTTGATCTGTTGGCAACGCTCCTCCTAGTGCAGCCCAGCATGCTGTTAGCCTTCTTGGCAACAAGAGCACAGTGCTGACTCATATCCAGGTTATTGCCCACTGTAACCCCCAGGGCCTTTTCTGCAGAGCTACTGCCCAGCTAGTCAGCCCCCAGCTTGTCCTGGTGCATGGGATTGTTCCATCCTAAGTGCAGGACTTTGCATTTGTCCTTGTTGAACTGCATGAGATTTCTTTTGGTTCAATCCTTCAATTTGTCAAGGTTACTTTGAATCCTAGTCCTACCCTCCAGTGTATCTATTGCTCCCTACAGTTCAGTGTCATCCATGAACCTGCTGAGGGTGCAGTCTTCATCTTCCAGATTGTTAATGAAGATATTGAACAAAGCTGGCCCTGGGCCCAACCCCTACTGGCTGCCAGCTAGAAGCTTAGCCATTGATAATTACCCATTAAGTCCAACAATCTAGTCAACTTTCTATCCATCCTACTAGTCCATCCATCCAACCCATGCTTCCTTAGCTTGCTTGCGAGAATTCTGTGGGGAGACCATATCAAAAGCTGTGCTGAAGTCAAGGTATACCACATCCACTGCTTTCCCCACATCCACAGAAGTCAGTCATCTTATCATAGAAGGCAATCAAGTTGATCAGTTATGACTTGCCCTTGGTGAATCCATGCTGACTGATCCTAATTGCCTTCTTCTCCAAGTGCTTAGCAATGGAACCTTTGAGCACGTGCTCCATGATTTTTCCAGGGACTGAGGTAAGGCTGCCTGGTCTGTAGTTCCCTGGATCCTCTTTTTGCCCTTTCATAAAGATGGGCACTATATCTGCCAGGCTGTCACCACTGCAAGAAGTTGGGGCAAAGCTGTGATCCCTTGCTGGCATGCACCTGTCTGAAGCATGAAGGCTACAGATCACAGCTCTGCCCTGGCTCTGGAGCAAGCTCCCCCCTTTGAAAGATCCCAGTGGCTCCAGAGCAGACCCCTGCACTACTCTGCCATGTGCCCTGCCAGTGTAGCTGGGGCTTGTCTCCACAGCAGCCCCAACCTTGAGTTTTCACATGCTTCTGTGGCTGGGGTCTCCATTGAGATTGGCCCCAGCTATGTGCAGGGGCAGCTGAGAAATGGAGTCCACTGCCGACCGGCTCCAGCCCAAGGACCAGACTTTACCTGTCCCTTCCCTAACCTGTTTTTTCACCACCTTCTCCACAAACTGTGCTCCCCAGTACAATAATCTGGGAGTTGACCTTGCCTGTGAAGACCAAGATAAAAAAGGCATCAAGTGCTTCAGCTTTTTCCTCCTCATCTGTCACTAGGTTGCTTCCCCAATTCAGTAAGGAAGCCACACTTTCTCTGACCTTCCTCTTGTTAACATACTTGTAGAAACTTTTCTTGTTACCCTTCATGTCTCTTGCTAGCTGCCACTCTAATTGTGCGTTGGCCTTCCTGACTTCATCCCTACGTGCCTGAGCAATATTCTTTTGCTCCTAACCAGGTTGTTAATCCAAGCTTCCACTTCATATAAGCTTCCTTTTTGTATTTAAGCTCACTGAAGAATTCTCTGCTAAGCCAAGCTGGTCACTTCCCACATTTGCTTTTCATTCTGGACATCAGGATGGTTGTTCCTGTATCCTTGGTCAGGTTTCTCTAAAATACAACCATCTCTCCCGGACTCCTTTCACCCTCAGACTGACCTCTCAGGGGATCCTGCTCATTAGTCCCCTGAGGAAATCAAAGTCTGCTTTTTTGAAGTCCAGGGTCCATACTCTGTTGCTCTCCTTCCTCCCTTTTGTCAAGTTCCTGAACTTGTTCATCTCATGGTCACTGCTGCCTAACTTGCTATCTACTTCTACATCCTCCACCAATTTTTCCCTGTCTGTGAGCAGTAGGTCAAGCAGAGCCCTGCCGCTAGTTGGTCTGTCCAACACTTGCACCGGGAAGTTGTCTCTAGCACTCTCCAAAAACTTTCTGGATTGCCTGTGCTCTGCTGTATTGCTCTCCCAGCCTATGTCAGGGTGATTGAAGTCTCCCATGACAGCCAGGGCCTGTGATCTGGAAACTTGCGGCATCACCCTTGTTTCTCTCCCATCTGACCTTAACACAGGGACTTTCAACAGGCCAACCTCCAGTTTCATACTAGAGCTCTGAGCAGTCATATGGCTCTTTTACATACAGTGCAACACCTCTTTTCCTTTGTTTGTTCTTCCTGAACAGTTTGTATCCACCCATGACAGCCTTGTGAGCTCCCACTAAATCTCTGTTATGCCAGTCGCATCATAGTTTCTTGACTGTGCAAAGACTTCCAATTCTTCCTGCTTGTTCCCGAGGCTCCGTGCATTCTTGTACAGACACCTGAGGTGACTATCCAATTTGCCCAACTTTCTCAGGAAGAATGAGGCCTTCCCTCCTGATTCCTCAAGGTCCCCCACTTCCCCAGTTACCTCATGGCTTTGTTCAACATCCCATAGTCAACCTAGTTTAATATACTGTGACAGGTGCAATGCCCAAGGGCTGTCGTGGTGTCCGCTAGCAGCTGTCCATTTGGGTCAGGCCCTTGCTTCCATCTCCCAGGATCTCACCCTATCACCTATTACACAGTGTTCTTGAGAGTAATGAGGGGATGCTGCTCTCAGAGGTAGGTAAGCCTAGGTGCTCTCTATCTCTTTGTCTTAGTATTTATTCCTTCAGACCTTATGTGCCTTAAGTGTTAAATTTGTGGCTTCCTTCCACCCATAAAACCACACCCATGCCTTGCAGGTATTTGTTCCCACTTTTGATCCCTTGTTAGGCCTTGGCTTCATTAGCTTTAACCTAAGGGTTGCTCTGGCTGTTAACTAGCGGCCTAGGACTCCTGTCTCTGGCCTGGCCTTTTCAGTCTCCACAGCCTTCACTGTCTCTCTAGATTTTGGGTCCCCTTGGCCCTGTCTTGCCCAGTTTCTTCCCCTTCGGTGTCCCTGGCCAGCTCAGCCCAGTTCTCCCATGTGCCTTGGGCCCAGAACAAGGCAGCTCTCAGCTTGGCTTCCTTCCACAGTATTTGAGCTTCATCCCTACATAACTCACCCAGTCCCTCCAATCTTCTCTTTACATCTGGTCCTCTGGCTATACCACAAATGCAAGAAAGCACACAACTATTCAACTAAAATACATGGATTCTGTCTTTTCCAGTCTAACACTCTGCAAACCATAATCCCGTGGGCTACCTGTTGCACCCCTCTGAGTTGCTTCATTTCCCAGGGTACTGTTTCCCTGCAGTCATCTTCCCTGTGGGAGCTCTTTCCCATGGAGCTTGCAGAGCCTGACTGCCTGCTTTGACTCTGGGATGGTGCTCATGTCCCAAGGAGTCCCTCTTTATTTCTGATTGCCTGCCTTCCCCTCAGCCTTGCACAGGGGTCTTTAATCTTCTTCTGCTGCATGTCCTCCTAAAATGATAGGAACCCTTGGCTCCCTGATGCACGTCCTTTCTTCTTTTTTTCTGGAGGAGTCTGTCCACGGCTGGGAGGCAAGCTACTAGTGGCAGCTGAGCTGCATGAGGTCCCGGTCCTTCACTCCCTGAGCTGCATGGGGCTGCCTGAGTGGGCTGCTAGTGGGCCAGGTGCTGGCTCTGAGCAACATAAGGCCTGCTGGCAGCTTGTCTCCCAGCGCAGGCAGGTTCCACAAAAATAAAAAGGTGGGGGGATTGGGCCTTTTGCCATAACAGGGATGGCACCCCTGAATTAAAATGGTGGATTTGTAATTGTTGCAATTAACTCGTCAATTAAAAACCCACCATTTTAATTTAGGGAGAACTAAATCCCCCCCATCGTGTACACAAGTGGCCTCTGTGTTTATCTTGTGAATCAGGTGTATGTGTTTGCATACCTAATAGCACTAATATAGGGCATCACCCTGAAAAGGATCTCATGACTCCTGGTTGGGAATCACTGCGGTAAAATGATCATGTTGATGAAGAATTACTGTCAGGATACAGATGTTTCATCTGCATGGATAAAAATACATATTTCTAATGGATCCCTTTTTCCGATGTGGAAAATCAAACTGTACTTGCTCTTTCCAAACCTGTCTCATCTCGATTTCTGTCTCCTGACCATTCGAACTGTTTTGCCCTCTGCCAGTGACCCAATAAGTAATGCTCTATTTCTAAGAAATGACCCATGATCAATTCTCCATTATTTTAAGACATCAGTTCTGTATGCAAAACAAATGATAACAGTACTACATTGTGAAATGGAAGAACCCATCACTTACAAATATATATGTAATATAAACTCTAACATTAAATGTTGCCACATTTTACATCAAGCAATGAATAAGAAACCCCCTTCATGTATTATAGTTCCCACACATGCAGTAGGTTACATGTTGTTGTCTGTACAATGGTATGGCAAAATATTTTTTTCATGAGTTTAGAATGACATGTATAACTCCCTTTGGCCTTCTCCGCTCACAAATACTGCTTCCCTCCCAAACTTCTGTCAGTAAAGCTAGACTTGATAACCTCACAAATTTAAATGCACAAGATGCTGAAGTAGAGAATATTTTAGTAATACCTTTTTAAGATGTCTAAATCATACACAAAATCTTACAGTATAAGGATGGAAGGGATCTTGAGAGGCCATCTGGTCCAACCCTCTGCCTCAAAGCGGGATCAGCTATACTTAAAAAATTGCTGACAGATACTTGTCTAAGCTGTTCTCAAAATAACCTCCAGTCATAAAACTTTCCTAGATGAGCTGTTCCAGTGCTGATCTTACCATAGAAAGTTTTTCTTGTGTTTAAGTTAACACAAATTATTCTTAGTGGACACAGAGAACATTTTATAACCGTCCTTTTAGCTTTAACTTTTATGTATTTGAAGACCCTTCTTACACTCTTCTTCAGTTTTCTGTCCTCAATATTAAACACCCAGTTCTTTAAAACTTTCTTTATAGTTCATGTTTTCTAAACCTCTGATCACATTTGTTGCTCTTCTCTGAACTATTATCAATCAGTCCATATCCTTCTTAAAGGGTAGTTCCTAAAACTGAATGTCAGACTCCAGAGGCCTTACCAGTGCTGGGTAGAGTGGAAGTATGTGACTGTGTTTTCTGTAGAGAATTCTTTATTCATACATCCTAGTATGATTGTGGTCTTTGTAATAATTTCTTGCATGGGTGCAACACTGTGTTTTATTTTCAATCTACTATAACCCAAAGACCCTTTTTTGCAGAACTACAGTCTGTCCAGATTGTCCAGTCTGTCCTAAGCTGTTGATTACTCCTGCTTAGGCATATGTTGCACTTAACTTTACTGCATTTTACCTTACTAATGTCAGACCATTTTTCCAATTTTGTCAAGATCATTTTGAATTATAAATCTCTCCAAGCTTGGTATTATCCATCATTTCATGATGGCTGTCACCAAGTTGTCTTCTACCATCACATTCTCCACAAGATCTACCCCGTTGGCTGGAATGAAATCTACAAGAGCCTCCACTCTAGTTTCTTTCTCTGCTTCTGTATCTAAATGCCATCCATGCACATTCCAGTATGTTCTGCCTTTCCCAGCAGAAAGCATCCTAATCTAGAGGTCATTTGGGACTCTCAGGACATTTATAGGTGTGCTCCAACAGACGGTGGGGAGGCAGTGGCGGGGAAGAGATCCAAAAGCCATGCCAATTAAAGTGCCCAGAGCATCACATGTATCAGCGTCCCTGCACTGAAAAATGATAGTGGGGCATTTTGAACTGGGGTGCTTTGAACTAAAGCTCATTGAATGAGCTTTAGTTTAAAACAACCCACCGCCACTTTTCAGAGTGGGGACACTGATACACATGACACTGGAATCTATTGGAGCATGGAAATTACCCCACTGTAGTAGATTCAATTAACTGAGTCTGTTCCAATGCACCATAATTAATTACTGTGTCGGAGCAGCCTCCCTGCATGTGTATAGGAGCCCTCAAACAAAAATTGTGTCCAACTTGAAATCAGAAATTCTCCACTTCCCATGATTATAAAGCTTTTTTTCTCAACTTGCTAAGTGCACCTTAGCATTGCTGTTAAAATAAGTTATAAAATGATGGAATAATGTAAGATGCTGTCCCTATGAACTTCCTTTTCCCCATTTTCTACTTTTTGTTCTTCATCTATGTAAATTATGGCAATGGGCATCATAGAAGAAGGGGTATAGACATTTCAGCAGTGCCATTTTTCTCACTAAGAAACCAATTTTATGCATTCTTTTCTCTGGGCCTAGTCCCCTTTTATATCTCTAACATGAAAAGCTAAGACTAAAGCAAAACAAAAGTTGGGACTGCTGAACTAACCAGGGCCACCCTTAATGATTTTATTAATCTACAAGAGACTTGCTGTTTCCTTCCCCTACCACATCTCCACCCGTGGCCTCCTTTTCATTTTTGATGAGGATGGCATTTAGGTTCCATTGTTTGAAACAATCTCTTGTTGTAGCTGGTTGGGGTGAAATGGAGCTATCTGTCAATTTGAAAAGGTCACTGGCTGTGTCAGAATGACAGTGATTCCAAATTATCCATTAATCTCCCAATTTAAAATTGTCATCCCTCTTATTACAGCCATCCAGCCAGCCACGCAGACTAAAATAGACCTCTCCCCTTATACCCGTGACCAAGCAGCTTTTTATTAGCTGGCAGATAAAATTGGCAGTGCACTCCTACATTAAGTATTCATTGACTGCTCTCTAAAGAGAAATGGCTGCTAACAGGTTGAGAATATATGAGAACACAGCCAAAGGAATTACAATTGATTTTCTTGTCTTATCTGCTGTGGCTTGGGCTGTATTATTAGTATAACACACTTGGCATGCTCCTATATCAGTTTGGGAGTCAAAGGGCAATAAGTGCAAAAGCTTTCTATGCCCTTTTTGTATTTCCACATTATCCCAATAGTGCTGACCCACAGCATGTTAAATGAAGGTGAGTTAGCCTTTAGAAACTGCAATTCTCCAAGGAAAACAAGTGTTACTATTTACTTCTGTATAAGCTATTCCAGCTGTGGAAAAGGTCCCAGCTAAGGAATCTGAACCCAAGCAATTCAAGCTAGGGGAAAATTTAATTTTTCCCATGGGGAAAAAAAAGGGGATACCCTCAGGGATTAAAGTGAAGGAGCATAGTGGAAGCTGTGAACCACTTCTCTGTTCCAGTGACAAGTAGGTGCCTTCCCCTTCTTCAGGGTCATTGCATCTCGTCCACTATATGTGAGTTCCCCTCCTATTTCAGTTTACTTCAGGAACTGAGTAACTCCAGCTGAAGAGAGCAATGATAGAAGATCTCTCTGCCATCAGCTGGGTGGGCTTTACCACTAGTCAGTGCTATGTACTACTTTTTATCACTGTTGGTAAGTCAGTTAGAAGAGGAAGATGTCTAAAAGGGTTACATGTGAGGCTGTTGCCTACATGCAGGGCGACATAGTGGCTAGAGCACAGGACCTGAGAATGAGGAGATCTGTGTTCCATGACCACTGCTGCTAGGTTTTATGGTGTGCTCTTGAACAAATCACTTTTCTTCTCTGTTGTCTCAGTTTGTCCACCCAGATAATGGAGACATGTATACTGAGCAGGAGTGTGATCAGGCTTAATATTATCAGTGTGCTCCCAGATTTGGGAAGGTGCTATGGCAGTTATCATGTAATAGTGGTGACTATCTAGCTAACAAACACCGTACCAAAATTTTTTGCAAAGTTTTCTACTATTATGATTATTTTTTATCATAGTTCAGAGGTCTGAAGACATTAATGGATTATGCTGTATTAACTTTTCCCGCAGATAACAAAGTGATTTGGTTAATACCCTACCACTTGGACATGAGTTCTGTGATGCTTAAAGAACTCCTCCAAATGGTAAATGCCAAAGATGCTCCTTCATGCTGCAGTCTCTTTTTATTCTACCATATCATATTGTTTAATCGGAGAAGTTGCATCCATCCTATGAAATGGTTTACTTGGAAATGGGAACTGACAAAGCAACATGCCTGACTTTTTTCACTAAGTGATCACCTTTGTCAATTCTATAAAAAACAAAAAAACAAAACCACCAGAGGTCATCATGGGAGGATTTCAAGCCCAGTACTAGAGGAGACAGGGGTTTTTTTGCTACACAGCTTATTCCCCAGGCTATTATTCATCCCCTTCCTCAGGCACATGCAGACAAGCAGGAACATGCACTTTGCAGTGCCTCAGAAGCTTTTGGGGGGCTACAAAATGCATGCAGCACACGTCAGAAGGCTCTCTGCACTGCACTGCATATTTGCAGAGCGGAGCCAAAAGTATCTTAACCCCCCGCAAAAAAAAAAAAAAAACACCCCAAAACCACACAGCAGAAAAAAACTGGGCAGTGCACATGGCTGCAGCGTGCACTGTGTGAAACTGGAGCTTGGCCAGCCAGAGCCACACTCCAGCGGCCAGCCAGGCTCTACACACCTGGATTATCACCACTGCAGCCTCAGGAGGTCCTCAGGACCCTAGGTAAGGCTGCTGGGACCAACCCAACTGCTGACCCCAGCCTCTCCTACCCCACCCAGGTCAATTTGCCATGAGCCAGTGCATGGATGCAGGGGCATTCCCTGGGGACAAGTAGCAGTGGCATAACTATGTGCTGTTGCTGCTTGTCCCTGGAGAAATGCATGTGCACAGTTATGGGTTTGAACCCCAGGAGGGCAGTTTGTGTCTGGAACCTAGTCAAACCTCTCTCTTAACTATATATGTTTGGTCCAGTAAAATATATCATTAAAAAAAACAACCTTTCAGCTTTCCTGGACCATCATGACCACAACAGTCTAACTCAACAAAACTGGTACTGTCACCAGCATGACTTCTACTGTTGGGTAATAATACGTTTCCTCCTGGGTAGTAATCCCTGTATGAATCATTTATGTATTATTAAGGCTAGAACCATGTTCTTAGACTTTTTTTTTTGGTTTGCTTCTTTTGAAGATCTGATAACTGCTTGAGTAGGTAAATATTCAAGTCCACTAGCTCAGCTATAAAAGGGATTTGACAGCCACAATAATGTTTTTTATGTATCATATTTGGTTGTTTTGAGGGCAGGAATAATCATGCACTCCCAGTCACTGGAGAATTATTATGAATGATATGAAGGGAAATAACAATGACATTTTACAGCTATGCAAATGGGTTGGTGTTAGAATTTCAGCCCCACTTGTGGAGCACCAGGGGTGTTTCCAATAATCTAACACAGGCAAGTTTTCACTGATACATCTGCAGTTTCTCCATTGGTTCTCCACTGGAAATGGCATTTAGGAGTATTGTTTCCTTCTACCTCTGACCAGCACATGCATATTAGAGAATTGTTGTAGGCAAGGATTTCACTTTATGTAGGACAGTCAAGGAAGAGCCCAATCCAAAAGGAGCTCAAATCATACAAGGACTTGGAAAACCTTTACAGGAAGCAGAGTAGGGGGAGTTTCCATGGCAGCTGAAGACCAGTTGGAAGATATGAAAGTTCTCTGAAGTGTCAGATCTGCATGGGACAGAGTTATTTAAAGCAGTGCTTCTGAAACTATCTAATGTGGTGGACCACAATTTTTTTTCCAGTGGACCAGGGACCGGTGCCCAGTTCAGCCAGTGGCAGCAACTGCGTATAACAGTGCTACCAAATGTGCGACCAGCTGTTTCTTTCTCTTTCCTCACCTCGCACAATGAGATGTCACCTGGAGTGTTGGAACATACAAACTACAGCGCTATGACATATCAATGTTATGCTTCTGAAAATATATTTCTTTTTCCTGGCAACTCTCTGCGGACCGGTGACCGGTTGCTCGCGGACCAGCACTGGTCCACAGACCACCACTTTGAGAAGTGCTGATTTAAAGTACTGAAAATTAACATTAACTTTGGTGGCAGCAGTTGGGCAAAACCTGAGATACTTTGAAAATCACTTCAACTTATCCTTAGGGGTCTACTGGCAGATTTTTTGAGTATGCACATGTACAACTAGGGCTAAATTTCTAAAATTGCTCTTTTACCTTCAAGATACTGATACATAACTAGCTAAAATTTTAAAAGAGCAGAATATTTCTGGGTGCAATGGGGGAGAGCTGAATTAATTTGAAAATCTGGCCCTTGTTTTGGTGCTTAAAAAGAATCTTAAGTTTCTTAAAAATTGGATCTCTCACATTTTCTTATGGCTGTTTGGATGACTTCATAGCAGTAGGAACAGAACACTTGCAAAGTTCTATAAAATAATGATTTTTTGGATGAGACTAAAATTAACTGACATTAAAACCTGGAATACACTGAAATTCAATACAGTTAAAACACTAGTTGTTTTTCAGGACAAATACTAGGACTGCTAATAGCAAGGGTGACACATGTAACATTTTTAAAATGGGCTTGTGGGGAGTCGGTGTGATTATTACTAATGAGTAATAATCTTACTAATGAGTTTGAGACCACTTATGCCAGAGGATCTAAACATCTTAGTAGCTATGCAGTAGATAGGACATAAACATTTCTAAGTAGTATGGGCTTAGTTCAGGGTGGGCAATTATTTCAACTGGAGAGCTGCTTAATGAGTTTTGGTGAGCTGTCGAAGGTTGCAAAGGTAGCCCTGCCCCTTGACAGGTGCCCTGCCCCCTGGTCACCACCTTGGGACTAGAAGTTCCACTCCCTAACGCATGACCTTTGCCACCAGAAGTTCCTTCCCTTGCCCCCAGAAGTACTACTTTTGGGAAAGGGATTAGCCATCTTGGAACCAGAAAAAAACACATTTATATACTAAAAATTAAACATTGACAATAGCATATTTTAATTTTATTAAAATAAAAAAATGTCCTGATTATATGCATTTGTGTTGCATATATAGAGGTGATTGCATAATAGCTCAAAATGAAGTCTTACTCTTCTATATTGCAGGGGGTGTGTGGAGGAGTGTGGGGGGTATGAGTGGGTGGGTATGGGGCTTGTAGGAGGCTGTGGGTTTGCGTGTATGTGGAGTGTGGGGGTATGTGTGGATGTGGGTAGGTGGGTATGGGTTATTTGTAGGGGGTGTTTGTGGGGATGGGTGGGTGGATATGTGGTGTGTGGGGATGGGTGGGTGGGTGGATGGGGAGGGTGGCTAGGGTTAGGTGTGGGGTGTGTTTAGTTGGGTGTGTGTGCATAGCAGTGAGTGGGGCTTCCCCCCAAAGACCTGCAGCTATGTGTGTAGGGGTGCATATGGGGAGAATTGTGGGTTTGTAGGGGAGGGTGTAGGTGAGTGTGATATTTATGGGGTGTGTGATTGTGTGTGGGAGAGTGTGGTTGTAGGGTTTGTGAGGGAGAGTTTGTGGGTATGGTGGGATGTGAATGGATGGGTGCCCCCCACCCTGAGCCAACCAGCACCCACCCCCACCCCTCAAAAGCCTGGTGCTCGCATGCCCTGTGACACCTCCTTGCCACCACCAACAAGGCATAGTCCCCGTCCTGCCACATTTCTGCTCTGGACTCACCCCAGTGAGAGCAGATGAGCTGGAACCTGTGCACACAGCCTCACCCCAGCCCGCCGCACCCCTGCTCTGCACTGCCCACCCATGGCATGTCCTGACACCCCCTGTGCATGCAGCGGGGCTAGGGCAGCTCCACAGCTGGACTGCCTTTCTAGGTAGCCAAGGCAGTGGCAGCTCCTTCTGGCTGCCACCACTGCTGGCCCCAGTTCCATCAGGGCAGTGGCTGCTCTGCACTATCACCACTGGCCCACTGGGCAGCCTGGAGGTGGCAGTGACAGCAGCAGAGGCTCAGGGCAGTCTGGCAGGAGCTCTGGGCAGCTGAAGCTGGAAGGGTCTGGTAATAGTGAGGGAGAGGAGATGCTTTCCCACCACGCTGAGCAACAGTTTGTGCTCGGGTGCCACCACTTCTCAGCACAGGTGAATTTTGGAGCAGGTATGGAGTGGGGTGGGGCTGGTTAGGGGGAAAAAAAATCTTTCGAATTCCCCTTTTTGTATATAAAAATGGAAATGTAAAATTTTGACATGATCTTTCAAGAGCAATAAAAAAAACAACAACCCCTCCCTTCAAAATGTTATTAAATTCAGTCTAAGCAGTGAAGTTAACTCTATGCATGTCTGAAAGCTTGAATGACTGCACTGCTTTATGATCTGATTTTTGCCCTGATTCTGGACCTGAATTTGTACATTTTGGGCAAGATCAGGCCTGAAGACCTACCTGTAACTGAATTTTAAAGCTAAGTAAAGTTGCTTAATGTGATCTTGCACTGTTTACACCTGGATACACAAAACTCCACTTTAAGTTATACTGGTAAGTACAAATGGATTTTCTGACCTTATAGGCCACGTATAGTTATCTGGAAGTTAAATGGGGTTCCAAATGGCTGCCTGATTTAAACTGAGCTCATTGTGGTTCTGACCTTACACTTACAGACCCAGTCTCAGTGACCAGCAATCAGTCTGAACCTGTAACTGTACAGAAGTTCTATGCACACAATGTGGTCTAAAAATTGCAGAACCCATTTTAAGATAAACTTGGATCTATATAGTATGAGACTTACTCAATTTAGGTCACACTGGTGCAAGGAACTTCTGCACACTTTCCCTTCACAGACCCGGGGCTGGAAGAAACCAGCAATGTCCCAGCCACAGGGCTGCGTTCCCCCTACTAGTTCCCTCCACCCTGATTTTGTGCAGCCATTTTGAACCAATTTAACTTTCTCCTAACAGCTCCAAATATCTGTACTTGGTACTGCTAACTAGATCTAGTTTAAATAAGTTAATTGAAAATGTACCTGAAAGCATAATGCTACTCTTTGCCATCTGGTGCATCCTCTTTGTTATTTAATCAATACTATAACCTGACTGAATAGCCAAATGATAAATATGGCATGTAATGCAGTTTTACTGGTTTTCCTAGTACAGGCAGTCCTCAGACTTGTGACACAATTGGTTCCTGAAAACTGTGTTCTAAGTCAAAACGTCGTCGGAACCAATTTTCCCATAAGAATGATGTTACAAATGAGGGAGTATAGTTCCTTTACCACACTTAACACAGCTGCATACAGCTGTGTTGGGATGTGGGGACAGATCAATGCCCCGCAGTGAGGGAGGGATTGGGGCTCGGACAAGGGCTGTGGCCAGCTGCCCAGCCAAGGCGGGGCTGGTTGGGGTGGGGCAGCTCCTGCCCCTGCGGACTGCTGGTCTGGGAGGGCATGGGAGTGGCGTGTGGGCTTGTGTCCCCAGATCTGCAAAGGGTGGGCAGGGCCAGGGCTGCACCATGCTGCACTCCAGGCGGGTGTGGCAGCATTGGGAGTCAGGGCTATTCCCTGCTGCTGCTTGCCCAGCTGGGCTGTCCGGGCACAGAACAGAACCACTGTGCTGCCTCGGACAAATGGTGCACAGTGGCAGGAGTCCACCCCCATCCCCGCACCTTCCAGATGAGCCACAGCGTTGCCCTGCCCTGGCTGGGCGTGTGGTGGCAGCACTGGGGCATGGTGGGGGCATGTGCCCCCAGATCTGTGTGGGATGGCTGGGTGTCCTCTGGGTGGGCAGTGGAGGGCTATGTGGAATTTTAGGGTGGCTGCAGCCCCCTGATAGGCCCTGCTCCATCATCTGCCATGCACTGATCGGGGGGGTACATGCCCCTGCCATGCCCTGCTGCTGCTGCTGCTGCCACTTGCCCAGCCAGGGCAGGGTGGGGTGAAGCTGCAGCTCTTCCAGGAGGTGTGAGGGAGGGAGGCACCTACTGCTGCTGTGTACTGTTTGTCTCGGGCAGAACAGTGTCTCCGTCTCCCAGTTTCCACCCCAGCTAGGCAAGCAGTGGGAGGGCAAAGTCCCCACTCCCAGCACCTCCCACCTGGAGTGTAGGCCCAGCCCTGCCTGCCCCATGCAAATCCATGGGCACATGCTCCCCCTGTACCCTCCCTGACTGGTGGTGCACAATGGTAGGAGCCACCCCATCCCCTCTCTGTGCCCCTCTGCCCCAGCTGAGCAGCTGGTCCAGCACCAGCCCCAGTCCCTCCCTCACTGCAGGGGTGTTGATCTGCCTCCCCATGCCCCTTCCTTCCCCCTTCCTCCCCCCACCACAACAGACTTGTCATCTGGATGCAGCTGTGTTGAGCGTTGTAAGGCAAAACCTGCATTGGAACCCCAAAACGGTATCAATTTACAAATATCGTAAATGCCGTTCATCATAACTTAAAGTTATAAGTCAAGGACTGCCTGTAGGCAATGAATGCATCTACGTGAGAGACTTAACTGCACAGAAGTGTAGATTACTGTGAAGTAAGCATGTGCTTCTACTCATGCACATGCTTACTATGCAGTAAACCTTACTAATCATGGGTAAATTTGCTGTCTGCAAATGCAAGTAGTAAATTTTACTTTCAGTGAGTAACAGAGCTGTAGTATTTGGGTAGACAACAGACCTAGAGCAAATCTCGGTCATCTGTCCACCAGGGGATGGGAGATTGCTCCCTGCCCCTGGGAGCTGTTTGCTACTGGGGCTGGGAGCGGAGGCTGGGAGATCCTTATCCCCAGCCTGAGCTCTGCAGTGGGTGGCAGTGGGAGGTCCCTGCTGGCAGGGGCTGGGGACGCTGTTTCCTGCCTAGCTCTGTGAACATGGAGCTGGGTGGGGAACAAGTTGGGGAGCTTCTTCCCTGCTCAGGTCCACAAGCACAGATCTGGGGAGGGATTGGGGACAGCTTCTCTCCTGGCCCAGTGCTCCATGCCAGCTCCTGGGCTAACACCCAAGGGAAATCTAGAGCTCTGCCTGGTGGCAGCTGGGGCCTGTTGCAGTGCTCCAGGAAGTAGAGCCAGTTTGCTGCCTGCTCCCACTCCCTTGCATGTGTAGATGCCTGCCTGGGAGCATTTACTCATGAGTAAACTGATCCTGGATCAAATGCATGTGTAGAGGTGCCCAGTGATCTCTGATGACAACCCTGTTCACAAGAATTCGTTACTAGATGCGACTGAAGTAGCCAGAGTGTTACAGCTTGGGACATGTGGTGCGCTCTCTCCTTTGCAGTTAATCTCTTGCTTGAAGACTTAATAAAATCATGATTTCATGATTTCATGTTTAATAAAAACATGAATTGTTTTTCTCAAGAGCATTCTGTTTCCTCAGCTTGTGGCATTGATTGAAAACTAGTGTTCTGAGGCTGGAAAAATTAGACCTTTAGAATTGTGATTATTGATTGCATATTTTCATATGATCAAAACCATTGTTTCATGCTGGAGGCATCAGTGAGGCATGCCCAACAGAAAAGCAGTGGTCATAGCTGGATTTCTTTAGTTTTTTTCAGCTGCTCACTTCAGATGAGTTCTGTGTACTACGAATACACCAGACATATTTGCAAGGACATAGGAATGACTTACTCCTGTACCACACTAACAAAAAGACCAGCCTTCAAAAAAAGAAGTTGTGCTTACAGGTGTGCCAGCCAAGGGATTAATGAGGCATTAATGTGGAGCCAGGGGAAAAAGTCTGGGCTGCAGGTTCACTGATACTTCGCCACTTTCCTTAGCATTTCATAGCTGAGGAATACTTGGACTATTTACTTTTCTTTGTCAATGAATATCTGAGCTCTGTCAAGATTTTTCAGTGATACTTACCCATCCCCTGATTGTGCTTTTAGGAACATTTTGTGATAATGGAAAATGGAGAGGGAAGGGCAAAGCAAACTTGTGAGTGTATTGGGGATTTTCAGTCTTGTTCCAGTTCATCTGAGAAATGTTCATCATTTTTTGTCTGGGTAGTTTTGATTCTGTAACTCTCCCCAGTTCCCCACCGCCAACTTCAATCTCTTGCGAGTTTAATTGTTCATTACAAAAGAACAGAGAGCCCCAACGCTTGTATAATATTCTGATGAAATGCCTAATGACTTTCAGCATTTGATTTATGGACACAGCTTAAGTTACATGTGGGCTCATGTCAGAACAGGCCAAAGAGATAAGCTTACATTTATCTCTAGAAGTTAAAGGATAATTATGTAAAAGCATTACATTTTAAAGGAAACAAAGACAGACCTGTGGGAAGCGCATTTTCACAGCATGTATTAGCAAAGCCCAATCAACCTCCTTGTGGGAGGACAATTAACAGAATTAAAAGTTGGAATTTTAATTATCATACAAATTAGAGGGAAATTAATCAGCTCATATTTTATGACTTGACTCAGCTCTGAGCATTGCTGGCTGAGTTTTATGGTAAAACTTTGATTAATTGAGACGCAGCATGAAAGCATAAAACCCAGACTCAGGTAGCATTTCAATGCCTGATTTTTTTTTTTTTTTTTATCTGCCATCCCAAGGTTAGAAATGGCAAGAAGTGAAATGAAGTCAAAGCCAAACCTCTGTTCACTTCTCAGGCAACATCCAGGCCTACACAGATTGCCATGCATGTGTAGGGGAGGGTTGTCCTTTTTTAAAATGTTCACTCTTTATTTCATATGCAACACACTATACCTTAATGTTCTTTGAGTTATGGTCAGGATTTCCTTAAGTGCTGTTGAGTGTTGTCTCTGAACTGGCTTAAAGGATAAGAGCAATCAGTCAATTAAAACTATCCTTCTATAACTCCTTTATTGGCATTTATTCTAGGATGCTGGGCACAATTTAAAATGAGCAGCTGAGTTAATAGGTATGCAAGGTTAGCTGTACAGGTTGGGAGCTTGACTGTAAACATTTAAAGCCAGGTTTAGGTTAGGGATCATCAGATATAAGGTGTTTAACTCCAGCTATATTGAAAAGGTACCTAGAAACCTGTGATGTGGGGTTCTGATAGATGGAGCTCATCAATGTGTCACTCTGGCAACCAATAAAGCCTTTTGGCATTGCGCAGCATGACACTTTCCGGCATTTGGAATGGTTGGAAGTTCGGTTAAGTGAATAAATAATTTTTCAGTTCAGCTACCAACAAATGTGTGACAATTGAAGGGGGGTAGAATCTGTGTGGATTCAACTAATTAAAAAAAAATTCTCATCCAAATGAAATACGTTCTGGCTTGTATTAAGCAAAGTGTTTTGCCTCTGAGCAGGATGGTAAAAAATAAGCTCCTTTCTCATAGTGAGAGATGCAGGTTCAAACACTGAGATTCCTGAGTAAGTGTGCTGCTAACCATTTGGCTGGTAGGAAAAAGATCTCTGCAATTGGCAGTTTTGTGGTTGTAACCGATCCATTTTTTCAGAAAAAAACATTCAGTGAATTCAGTCCTTATTTGCAAATATTTTTGGTATGATCATAATTTTATTTGCATGCTTTACAAATAAACCTGTTTGGTGAAGATGAAAAGATTTAGACATTTGTAGCTGGAAGCCCAGTGGCATCTTGCTACTTGTGATAGTCAAGTTTAAAACAAGGTTTGGGTTAAAGGCCATTTATCCAGTCTCTGCTGAATCAGACTAATCAGATTAAGTGGAACAATAATTTAATGCCCTCTCCAACAGAGTTCAGGTCGGAACCAAATACTTAAACCTGGCATCTCCTTAGAACATAAGGCACCAGCAGATTGCTGAAATGAACTAGACCAGAGTTTTATAGGGTCTTAAGTTAAAGAGAGAGGGAGCTTAATTATGATGCTGGATTTAATTCGGAGCTAATGTAATGATCGAGGAACTGGAGAAATGTACTGGAAATGACTGTGTACTAATGAAGACCCCAGTGGCAGCTTTCTGTGAGTTAATTTGCAATCTAGGCACTGATCTGTTGGCAAGCTGATAAAGCGAGGTGTTGCAGAAGTAATCACCACTTCAAAGTCTAGAGATGTTGCCTTAGGAAGTAGAATGATGTTGACTGTTAAATCCCCATTTTGAACATTGTTTGCAAAACTGTCATAGATGCCTCCCATTGTACAGCTTGGAGGAGTCCATTGCTTCTAGAAAGATGATTTGTCCTACATTCAATACAAATAAGTCTTTTGTCCTTAAAACTGAATTTCCAAAAACAGAACCAACCATCTACTTCTGAAACGGTCGGACATGTAAGCATGACAGTACTGACAACCCTGATCAACTTAAGGAGTTACATGATTCAATCTGTATGCAGTTAGCAAAGAAAAAAAGAAGAAAATTCAGTGTATTTGCCAAAAAAAGACAGCTAACCTTGAATAATACAAAGATCAAAGCAGGCAGGGGAGACCAGGTCTCTAGATTCCATATTTAACTTATCAATGCACGGTATTAGGAAAAAAATGTTCTGACTAGGAGGGTAGTAAAGCACTGGAACAGGTTCCCCAGAGTGGTTGTGGACTCTGTCCTTAGAGATTTTTAAGATTCAGGTAGACAAAGCTTTGACTGGGAAGATGTAGTTTGGGATGGCCCTGCCTTGAGCAGACAGTTGGACTAGAAGACCTTCTGAGGTTCCTTACAACCCTAATTTTCTCTGATTGTATGATTATATTGCATATATTTAGGGATGAATCTTGTGGCCATGATGAAAATATTTGTCCCCTCTAAAGCTTTTAATGAAATCCAAGGATAACGTAAAAACCACATGACAGGGGCCCACAAACAAGCTGAGCCTTCGGCCTTCTGCACTGTCTAGAAATTGTTATTGTGGATCTTTTTGGTTCATTAAGGACAGGGAAATAAGAATGCACCTGACACAACACTGACTAGCAAAGACATTGGACAAGAGCAGTGGTCTGCTTCTACTGCTCTTTTGTCTCATTTGGAGAATGTGCTGCACCAGGGACATTGATTGGTGGGCACTGAGGAGTCCATCCTTGAAACCTGTGGTGTTTTTTGACAGAGCCAAATGTGGTTAAAATAACTTTATCAAACGTTGTAGGATTGTCCCTGAGTGTAGGAGGAAAGCCTAATCAGGTAAGTGCCCAGTGTACCTGCCAGCAGCTGATCTAGAGTGTTTAACTTGATGGTTACATTCCTTCCTGTGGAGCTTGCACCCCTCTTGCCGCCCGGCCTGTCGGAGTGTGGCCCACCCCCTCCCCTCAACTCTTCTGCCACGACTTTGATGTTAAATGTACTTTAAGAGTGATCTGCAGTGGAGCTCTTTCTCAGGTGGGCCTCCCAATAGATGGTGGTACTTACGATCATTGGATGTGATGTTCCACAGGGCTTCGCCTCCCCTACACCCCATCCACTTGCCAACCGTTTGGTGATGCATTAATGATGTTTTCTGGCCCTGTATGACGGCCGTGGACTGGTCTACTGGGTTCCAGTTGCTGTTTCTCCCCACTTGGGGTAGTTTTCTTTTTCACAGAAAATATTCCTCTGAGTAAGAAAGGGCTGCAGGGCTGCCTCCCTTATCCCGGCCCCCTCTCGGGGTCTCAGGTGCCTCCTCTCCTCTTCTGTAAGCAGGGAGCTCCCCTGCCTCCTTGGTGTAAGTCTCTTCAGGTGGCTGTGCAGATGCTCCTGCTTTGCCTCCTGTTTGCCTCCTGCAGGAGGCTTAAAGCCTTTCCCTATGCTGCCTGCTTGAGCCATGCAGGCTGGGTTACCTCCTCCCTGTGCTGGAGCCCACCTCACAAGCTGCCAGTCCGTGCTGTCTGTCTCCAGCTCTTTCCCTATCTCAGCTCCAGCAGGGCTTTTAAACCTTCCCACAGCAGCCAGTACGTCTGCTGGGATTGGCTCAGTTGTTCCCTGTGCTGGAAACAGCTGATGAAACAGCCGGTGTAATTCTGGCTTGTGAGGCTGTGGCCATGGGCATAGCTCCGGCTCTGGCTGCTCTGTGAGAGGTATGTTAGCCCCTCTGGAGATTTCCTCTCGGGGTCTGGGGCCTGCGGGGTCTACTCTCTTCCCCTCGAGAGCCTGTGGGGGTTCCTCGCTGCCACCACACCTCCTGTTGCAAAATTGGACAAACTTGGATAATGCCATGCCAGAACACTGAAGGAACCGGTACATGAATGAGCAACTCCTAGGAGTATGGATCATAAATGAATTCATCAGTTCTGGGTTAGATGTGAGAATAGAAAACACGATGCCTATATTTAAATAAGAAAGAAATAGAGACCAAGGCAGTGTAAGGTCTGTTTGGGGTCATTTGAGGTTTTGCTGTTATATGAAGTTTTAGAAAAGGTATTTAAGGAAAGCAGAGCTGAGGACACAGAATCAAGCAGAATATAGGATAAAACACACCATGTTTTTTTTATCCAAGGAAGCTCATGTCAGACTGATTTTAATATCCTTCTATGACAGGATGCTGGTCTTAGCTTAAGGGCAATGCAGTGGGCCTGACATATCAAGATTTAAGCAAAGCATTTGATGCTGTGCATCATGGAAATTTATTTTCTAACATGAAGACTGAGATTAATACTATAACAGTAAGATGATTAAGGATCTGGTTAGAGGGGAGATAATTCCCTTTTCAGTATTACTGGTATATTCTGGTTGGGAAGAGGTCACTAATGATAGTCTTCCATTCCTGGCCTCAGGGACCCATCCTGTTTAATATTTTCATGAGTAAGCCTTGTGTAAAAGCTAGATGTGGGCTTATGAAATTTCCACACAACCCAGGATGATGGAAGTACTGTGAATACAGAAGAAGATCAATTATCACACAAGGAGAATTAGATCACCTTATGGACATGTAGAAATATTATGAAGTATAAACACATGATTTTGTAGCATTAGGCACTAAAACCAAGATTCTTTGTTTTAAGATGGGGTTTACAGATTCAATGGAGGAAGACAGAAATGTATATGCATGTACTGGCTGATCATAAGATGATCATCAGTGCAATACAGCCATGAAAAAGGCCAATATGATTTTACAGTATATTAGGTGTTGAGCATTTTTAGTAGAAACAGGTAAGTATTAATATTACTGTACAAAATCTTGATAATACCCTATTTAGACTATTGCGTATGGTTCTGCTCACTTAGATATCTATCTATATATGTATGTATGTGTGCGTGTATCTATATCTATATGGATATAGATATATAATAAATGTATATTTATAATCTAATTGGAACAGCTTCAATGAAAGATTCCTTTTAAGTATTCTTCTAATCCTCCTATCTTATGCCAGGGTATTAAGAGTTTGGTGTGTTTAGTTTAGCAGGAAAAAAGGCAGAAAGTAGATGAGATTATTCTTGGGGGCCTTGGGGGGGTTCATTGTATTGCTCTGTATGATGCAGAATGGCCTTTATCTTACGATCATCTGAGCTTATTTTACTTAACTCATTCCCAGCCATTGCAAGGGCCTGGGCACTTTTTTTTCATGCCTTCATCTTGTAGCACATTGTAGTATGTGTGTGTAAATTGGGTTTTCAAGTAGGCCCAAAGTAGATCTTTTTGTGGCCTCTTTGGCCGCATCCAGATGAGCGCAGCTATGTGGTATGTGGCGCCACATACCGCACGTTCAGTTGTTCTCCACATTGCAGGGGAGCAGCATGGAGGTTTGTTTAACCCTTGTATATCCAGGGGTTAAAAAAAAATCTGTGGAGGAAAAAAAGCAGCAGCGCACAAATGGGCAAAGCATGCCACTCAAAAGCGGAGCTGGGCCACCCAAGAGCTGCGCTGCAGATGCTGGCCAGGCTCCGTGCAGCAGAATCAGCATTGCTGCAGCCCTGGGAGGTCCCCAGAACCCCCACTAAGGCTGCTGGGGCCAGCCCAGTGCTGACCTTAGCTTTTCCTACCACTCCCAGGGTAACTTGCCGTGTGCTAAAGCACGCATGGCACGGGTGTTCCTTGGGGACAAGTAGCGGTGGTGCAAAGTGCAGCACTGCTAGTTGAACCAAATGTCCACACCATGTGTGGATGCAGCCTTTTTGGTTAAACTGTTGTCTTTGAGCACAGGGGTCTGGACTCATGGACTTGAACACCCCTTTCAGGCTTGTGCTCTGATTATGTGAAAACAGATTTGGGTAGAAACAAAGAGCTTATCGTTAGTAGGCAAGCAGCACCATGTTGACGTGTGTCACACAATCTCCTTCATAGGAAGCAGTATAGTTGTGTTAGTGCTGCTGAGTTTATAGCTCATGTGCAGGGCTGCACTAACATTAGCTGTGCTTGGTTAGGAGCCAGCACATGCATAACTAGCCAGTAGGCCTGTGCGAGTTGGCAGTGATCCGATCTGGCCTCTTCGGATGGCAGCGATCTGATCTGGAGCTCCAGACCGGGTTTCCACCTTGATCCAGCCTAAGCGGCTCCAAAGCTTCAGAGCCACCTCGGAGATCTGGCTATAGGGTATAATGGGGGAATCAATGAAATATCTATATCTTTGTTATTTTTTGTCCAATTTGAATGAAACTTTCAGGGATGGTAGCCTCTGCTGAGAGCATGAAATCTGCCAATTTCAAGAAGATCAATATAGGGGTTTGGGGGGAACTGTACCCCAAACTTTTTAAAGCTAAGCTCCTGTCATGGCTGTGTGTCATACCACAGGTGGGTGAAAACTGCAGGGGTGAGGCCATAGAGCGTCCCAAGTTTCAAGAAGATGGGTGCAGGGCTTTTGGGGGAACTGTACCCCAAATTCTTGAAAGCAGAACTCTTGTCGCATCTATGTGTTAGATGAAAGGGCGGGTCAAAACTGCAGGGGTGGTAGCTCTTGCTGAGACCACAAAGCCTGACTGGTTTCAAGGAGATTGTTGCAAGGGTTTGGGGGAAACTGCACCTCAAAAATCAAAGCATATCTTTATTCCTGAATGACAGGTGTGATAGAGCTTCCATTACAGCATATTTTAAGATGGTCAGTTTTAACTCCTTCTTTTGAACTATCTAATCCTGGATACTGTCAAAGATGAACTACATTGCTTTTGAGCATAGCCTACCATGACAACTCTTGTATTCTTATGGCAAAACCAAACCAAAATTGAGTTCTGAGGTACCTTTTCCACTCTCTCACTAGCACTGTTCATCTTACCCATGTGCTGACAGAGATCTAACTTCTAGTTTCAAATCTGTCACAGATAAAATGAGCTTTAAATCAAATACCATCCAGCTGAGGTTTTCACATCACTAGCAAAAAGATGACAGGCCATCTGCTAATCTTGCCTTTGCACATGGTTGGTGAGAACCTCTGTGGATGTTCTAGCTCAGGGGTGGGAAATTATTTCAGGGGAAAGTCTGCTCCCTGAGTTTTGGCAAGCTCTCAAGGGCCACGTGGGTAGCCCTGCCCCTTGACAGTTGCCCCTCCCCGGTCACCATCTTGAAACCAGAAGTCCTACCCCTAACCTCTGACATTTGCCACCGAAAGTCCCTCCCCTTGTCCCTGGATGTACTCTTATGGGGAAGAGGGTTTGCCATCTTGGAGAAAAAAACAAAACAAATTGCATACTAAAAATCAAACACCCATAATAATATATTTTAATTTAACTAAAAAAAAAAATTGTCCTGATTTGTGGGCATATGTGGTGTATATACAGAAGTGACTGCATATGGGGGTTTGTGTGTGTGTGTGTGTGTGTGTGTGGTGGCGGGGGGGATGGGAGCCATGTAGTGCAGAGTGGCCAGACAGGGAAGTGGGGAAAGTGGTTAGGGGGGAGTGGAAGCAAGTGGGAGCATGGGGCCTGCACCGAGGTCCCAGGGCCAGCGCTGGCAGGGCCCAGTGGGGCAGTAGGTGTGCGAGGTGTAGGCTGGCAGGTGTCTGTGGGGCCAGGCTGGGCTGCGCCAGCAGGGAGAGTGGGGAGCTGAGCTGGCTTCATAGAGCCCCTTCTGGCTGGGAACCCACCCCCCTGCCGCCCTTCTCTGGGCCCTGCTGGCGCTGGTCCCAGGACACTGGTGCGAGCCCTGCACTCCCACCCAGCTGCCACTGGTTCCTGAATGCCCATTCACTTCCAGTGCCCCCGCTCCAGCCTCGCGGTACAGGCAGGGAGCAGCAAGCAGCCCTGACCCCGTGCTTGCCTGTGGGGAACAAGCTGGTGCTCAGTGCAGGGGGAAGGCGCCCCCCCCCTTCCAATTGCTGGCATCCTGCGCTGCAGCCACTTGCAGCCCATGTGGGGCTGTCCTGCCTCTCTGCCACATCATAGTAGCAATGGAGAGCAGGCACAGGCAGCCCCATGCAGGCTCTGGGGAGCTGCAGCACGGTGCACCGGCCACAGGGAATGGGAGCAGCAGCTTTCCCCCTATGCTGAACACCAGCTCATCCCCCACCACAGCTGCTAGTGTGGACCCTGTGCCAGCTCCAGGCTCACCCGTTAGGGCTGAGACATGGCAGCAGCAGCTCGGCAGAAGCTGCTACTTGGTGCAGCGGAAAGCTGCACCCCCGTTTGCTGCTGCTGGGCGGTATTTGCTGCAGCTGCCCATCTGGAGACCACTTCATGCTAGGCTGTGGTGCAGCTGCTTCACCACCACCTCTGTGCTGCCCAGCGGCTACTCTACTGCTGCCATGTTGGGCAGCACAGAGGTGGTGGTGAAGCAGCTGCACCACAGCCTAGTGTGGTGTTGGCTCTGAGCAGGCAGCCACAGCAAACACTGCCTGGTGGCAGTGAGCAGGAGGACTGCTTTCCTTCGCACCAAGCAGCAGCTTCTGGGGAACAAACTGGTGCTCAGCGTGGGGGAGAAATGGCCACTCCCCTTCCCCATGGCAACCTCCCTGTGCCACAGCCACTTGGAGCCCGTGCAAGGCTACCTGTGCCTGCTTTGCATTGCCACTGTTGCATTGGAGAGGCTGGACAACCCTGTGTGGGCTGCAAGTGGTTGCAATAGGAATCACCAGCCATGAGGGAGGGAGGCCACTTTTCCCCCACACTTAGCACCAGCTCGTTCCTTGCGGGTGGAGCCCAGAGCAGGATGGCAGGAGTGTGGGGTTCCAGTGAGCAGGGGCTCTATGGAGCTGGGTCAGCTCCCCTGTCTTGCTGCTGGTACAGCCCAGCCCAGCTCCAGAGACCCCTGCCAGCCTGTGCCCCCTGCTCCTACAGCCCCAATCTGGGCCCTGCCAGTGCTGGCCCTGGGACACTGGCACAGGCCCCACATTTCCACTTGCTTCCACTCCCTCACCTGCCTCCATTGCTGCTTGCCCGCCTGCCCGCCCACCAGCTCCCAGCTGCATGGTTGGACCATGGAGCTCAGCAGGCACTGGTCCAGCCCCAAGGACTGGGGCAATCCCGGTGGTCCTCCCTTGCTCCCCTCCCCCCTCCTTACCTGAATTTCCCACACTGGCACAGCCATGAACAGCCCCATGGTCCAGCTGGGGGAGTGGGGCTGGGCAGGCCTTGCTGCTGCAGGAGCCTGCCAGGGCTTCCTGTGGATTCTACTGCTTCTGGGTCCTTCTCTTTGACAGGAGCCAGGGACAGATAAATATTAATTTTCTAAAATGTTTATGGTCCCTGCAGATTGGATAGAATGGCCTAGTGGGGCAGATCTTGTCTACCCTTGTTCTAGCCAGATACTTGTAGTAGTTAGAAGCCATGTGTGTAGCATGGGGATAGAAGTTGAAGGTGGGTGGGTAAGTGCCTAGTTTCTGCCTTATGGGAATCCTTTTTTTTTTCCTCAATTGTTTCCTTGTTCACTCTTCACTGGAATAGAAATATTATATATCTCAGGATGATTATGATAGTCATTCATCTTTTTCAGGCTAATCTAACAAGGAAGACAGGGATGGTGGTTACTATGACCTATTTGGAAAACTTATACGATGAAGACTAACAAGATTAAAATACCCCACATTTCCAAAGCAAGCTGGTTAATTCAATTCCAGTCCAGCCTGTGTCATTGATTCACTTGACTTGACTAATACCACTTAACCTGTGCTTAATGATGTCGGTAAGTGAGTGAATGCACCATACAAGTCAAGAGGAGACCTGCTTCAATTTAATCTTCATATTTCCCTTTTTGCAAAAATGTTATGACATAGGAACTGTGAGACTTAATACTTTTAAACCATTTAGAGATCTCTCAATGGAAGGAGGTTGGATCAAATGATAAATGAATGTCTCTCTACTTATCTTAGGTATTTCTAATTCATTTATCTATTTCTTGAATCTAAGATACACAATGCTTGCTGTTAAAATGTCAGATCTTCATGCTTTTTTGATAGTGACCATTGTGCATGCTGGGGGTAATAGAGGTCTTTAAGGTCATAAGCAAGGAGGAATTAGGTTCAATGATGCATGAAAATATTTAAATTCCCCTTTGGATTGCTGAAGGTATTTTATCACTTTATAATCTGGGATGAGGAGCTTAGTCTGTCTTTGGAAAGGGTGGAAATGTCCTCATCCACTGGCAAAAGTCAGAGTACCATTTTCAGTTTGGGCAACATCATTCATTCAAGTTAAAAGCTCCATTGGCAAATGCAGTCATCTAATGCTTTTGGAGGAGCTTCCTATGCTAATATCTGTTCCAAATGGGTTTCTTTCCATGGTAAATTCTATGCATTTGGCTAGTTAAAGACATGCCATGGCAGTATACTTAGTTGGCTAAAGCAAGTGTCTGCTAGTGGAGTCTCATATTCTGACTTTCAGTGCAAGCAGTGGGTGTATTCGTCCTTAACTCTCCAAATAGTTTATCCATTTTAGCAGTGTAGTTTGCCATTTTGTCCATAATGCCTCTTTCACTGGAAGTAGGTAGGGCTGCTAGGTAACTGAGGGCTATAGCTTTCTTTGGGTTAGAAACCGTTACATCTTTGAAACCACAAAGATAACATTTGACACTGTGTTTTGTCAAATTTACCTTTAGTTAAATCATTTTGCATGCTATCAGTTTAATAGTGGTCCAAGGACAGATTTACCCCCTATGTTATATGAGTTTTGTAATGGCTTTAGGTGTTTGATTTCAGAGTTATACTGGCATAAAAATGGTAGGGAGTAGCTCTTTCCAGATGATTCTTGTCACTATAATGTCTGATCCATAGCATACCCTGTAACACTTCTATATTACATATAGAGAGAAGCCTGTTATGAAAAACTGTTTATGAAAGCATTCAATAATCCAAGGCAATTTAACTTTAAGGTAATTGTTTTGTCATTTACAGTGAGTAAAATTGTTCTTAGGCTTGCTGTTCCTACTTTTGCTCTTCTAACATTTACCTCAGGATGACTTCCACTTTATAAAATCATAGAAAATTAGGGTTGGAAGGGACCTCAGGAGGTAATAGAGCCCACCCCCCTGCTCAAAGCAGGACCAGTCCCAACTAGATCATTCCAACCAGGGCTTTGTCCAGTCAGGCCTTAAATACCACCAAGGATGGAGATTCTACTACCTCACTAGGTAACCTGTTCCAGTGCTTCACCATGGCCATATACAGATGAAATGGAGGCCCTAAATTGAAGAAATGGGTTTTTAAAAATACCGCTTCAATTTAGGGTTGTTTAAACCCCCGTGTTGTGCACACATCCACTTGTCTGCCTCTCCATCAGTGGATGGTCCCTGGGCTGTGGGGGTGGGGGAGGGGAGGGTGCTGGTGCTTCCATCTGTGGCAGTGGCAGCCCTCCCCTGGCACCAGTCAGCTCAGGTGGTTCCAGAGGGTACCAGAGCCGTGAAGGGAAACACCAGTCCCTGGTGCAATTCAGGTAGGCTCTGGGGAGTGGAATCAAGCTTGCTGCTTTTTTTTCCTCTCTTGGGTGGAGCCTGCCTTTCTGGGCTGCTGCCAGGATGCCTGCAGGGCTTGCTACAGAGACCCTTAGCTGCATGGAGCCTGGTGCTTTGCTCTGTGGCTGGTAGGACAGCAAACTAAAACTCCTCAAAGGAATTTTAGTTTCTGCACCCCAAGTCATTTAAGGCATGTTACGCCACCAAATTTGCTACAGCAGCTGTAATTAATGTGCAGTATGCCACTGAGGCATGCAAACACCAAATCTATTAAAGCAGTGCAAAAGCATTTAGCCCACTCTAAAGTGTTGTGTGTGTATACACGCTCCTCATTTCATCTACATACAGCCTTTGAGGGAAAATTTTTCCTAATATCCAGCTTAAACCTCCCTTGCTGCAACTTTAGGCCATTTCTCCTCGTTTTGTCATCTGTCACCATAGGCAGAGGGAACAAAATCTTATTTGGGGTGAATAAGTAAAACTTACACTTAAAAGATACTTCTATACACACACTCACAGACACAGGCGCTGCCCAGCATGTAAGTGTGTAGGGAGGAAGGGGCACAGGGGAGGGAAGTGTTAAGGGAGGGGCAGATCAAGGCCCCCACAGAGAGGCTACGATTCTCCCACAACCTGCCCCGAGGCTTCATTCACCCCAGCCCCTACCCCACTCCCTCACTGTGGTGGCCTCAATCTGCACCCCCTTCTCCCCACTGTATCCTTTTCTCCCTACACACTTACCCACTGGGTGCTGCTCCACAGGTGGCTGGGTCCAGCTGAGTTCCTGTCCACCTGCAGGCTTTGACTGCTTGTCTATGTCTGTGTGTGCTCCTCTCCCCTTGCTGCAGCTGCCTGGAGCCTGCACCCAGGCTGCCCTGCGGTGCTCTTTGCTGCCACCACTGCCATTGCTGTCCACATTTGGGGAGTCTGAGCCCTGTTAACCCTCGCCTTCTGCCATTTGTCTGTCAGCACTGAGAACAGTCTAGCTCCATCCTCTTTGGAACCACCCTTCAAATAGTTAAAGGATGCTATCAAATCCTTTCTGTCTTTTCTTCTGCAGACTAAGAAAATCCAGTACCCTCGGCATTTCCTCTTAAGTCATGTGCCCCAGCCCTGAAGCATTTTCATTGCTTTCTGCTAGACTCTCTCCAACCTTTCCACAGCCTTTGTGGCTGCCAATGAGGCAGCGTGGGGTGGGACTGGACATGTACTCTAGAAGTGGCCTCACCAGTGCAGAATAGAACGGAATAATTATTTCCCTCAATCTGCTGGTAATACTCCTATTAATGGACCCTAGTATGCTGTTATCCTTCTTGACAACAGGAGCACACTGCTGACCCATACCCATCTTATTGTCTACTGTCACCCCAGGTCTTTTTCTGCAGAGCTTCTGCCCAGCCAGTCAGTCCCCAGCCTGTACTGGTGCATGGGATTCTTTCAAAAGCCTTACTAAAGTCAAGGTAAATCACATCCACTGCTTCCCCTGCATCCACAGAATCAGTCATCTCATCATAGAAGGCAATCAAATTGGTCAGACATGACTTGCCCTTGGTGAATCAGTGCTGACTGTTCCTAATCACCACCTTCTCCTCCAAGTGGTTAGAAATGGATTCTTTGAGGACTTGCTTCATGATTTTTTCCAAAGACTGAGGTGAGGCTGACTGGTCTGTAGTTCCCTAGATCCATCGTCTTTTTCTTAAAGATAGACACTATATTTGCCCTTTTTTCAATCATCTGGGACTTACCCCAATCACCACAAGTTTTCAAAGATGATGGCCAGTGGCTCTGCAATCACATAAGCCAACTCTCTCAGTACCCTTGGATGCATTGCATCTGGCCCCATTGACTTGTACACATCCAGCTTTTCTAAATAGTCCCTAATGTGATCTTTCACCAGTGAGGGCTGCTTACCTTCTCCCCAGACTGGGCTGCTTGGTTCAGTAGTTTGGGAGCTGACCTTGCCTGTAAAGACCAAGGTAAAAAAGGCACTGAGTACTTCAGACTTCTTTTCATTACCTGTCACTAGGCTGCCTCCCCCATTTAGTAAGGGACCCACACTTTCCCTGATCTTCCTCTTGTTGCTAACATATTTGTAGAAACCTTTCACATCCCTTGTTAGCCACAACTCCAGTTGTGGTTTGACCTGCTTGATTTGATTGCTGCATGCTTGAGCAATATTCTTATACACCTTGGCTTATGCTTATGCTTCCTCATGGCTGATCATTTGTCTGCCATCACATGTAAGCTTTTAGAGTTCCTGTCCTTGCTGTCAGCAGAATGTATAGCCTCTATCTTGGCTTCTTCTCTCAGGTATGTTGGAGGTAGCTGTCACCAGCTTGTCAGACTTCTCTTGAGTGACAGTACCTTGCCATATGGAGAAGCTATGGTGTATACTTTCTGCAGTGATATTTGAGACTTCAGTTTTCAATACATGTTGTCAAATGAGCAAATTCAAACTGGCATCTGAGCCTACACTGATTTTAATGGGAGAAGATTGCATTCACTAGAAGCTAGATTCATCCCTGCAATGTGCCCATTAGTGCCATGATCCCTAGCTACGGTGTTGTTATGCCAGGGATGGATTGGCCCTGACTATTTTAAATGCTTCATGTTTTGTACATTATACAATCATGCCTCCAACCTCAGAATCAGATGTCTCTTCAGGCCTATAAATGGACTTTATTCACATAAAATAGTTGTTTCATATTATATCCCTTCTCTTTAATAGCCAATGGCTTTGCAACATTCTGGAAAACAAAGGCATTTTATACAGGATGTGCATGGTTTCCCTTGATACTAAAAACAGTTCTTTCTTCTTTGGGTCATATTGATAGGTACTCTCATGCCTTCTGGTAATTTGGAATGACACGTAGATTTCTTTTCAGAGATATGCTCTTATTTTAATGGGTTAAACCAATCCTTGCTCCTTTTGAACATAGCACAACTTTCCAAGTCTCTTGCAGTTTGGAATTCAGAATTTTCTAAAGTTCTTGCAAAGTTTAGCAACTTACTTAATGTGAGCACAATTGCTTCAAGTTGCAGTTCTCTGTGCCCAGGGCTGTAAACATGAGGAGCAATGCAATATGATTTGTGATTTCTATTCCTTTCTCTGTATCATTAAATTCACATGTGGCTGCTGTGATAGGAGTCCAATGACTCCCCTTAATGCTGTGTGCATTGCCTGAAGATATAAAGATATATATTTCATATTCAACATTTTTCATAGGCATAAAGTTTCCAGTGAGTTGTCTAACTGCTGTAGTCTAGTAATCTGCATTCCCCATGTATCAGTGTTAGTCTCAAAAAAGATGTATGCATGGTCCCTGGCAGAGTGAAATACTGTGCATCTTTTGTAATATTGGCTGTAATACTGAAAGAAATAAGGAGACTCAGACCTCAGTGACTATTTATTACATGTAGTTCCTTCAGAGTCTAGTCTGGTTTTGCATCAAACTGAGGACAAGATGAAAGGTCCGATTCTCTGCTGTTATACTGATTTTGAACTAGTTCTACCATGGTGCCAGTTACACCTACCCGTTATACCAGTACAGAATCAGTGTAATGGAGTAGAGGATTATTTCCAAGAAAGTTCAGTACAACCAGGCTGTGATGCAAAATGTATGAGAATAGCCTAAATTTTGGACTCCATATTTTTTTTTTTCATTTTTTACTATAGCAAGAAGCTAGGAAGGCATTCAAGATTAGGGCTCATTGGCCCTTGGCATAAGTATGTAATAAGAGAGCATCTCCAAAGAGCCAAAGCAGTTGAGAATTACAAAAGCTAGGTAGAGAAAACGGTACAGAAAATTATGTGGCTTATTTAAGGTAAGAGAAAAGGTTGGCGTTAGATTGAAGAATACTGTGGTTAGATCAACAATGTGCCTTTGTTGCAAGAAGGCTAACAGCATAATGGGCTGCGTTAATAGAAGCATAGCCAGCAGATCAAGGGAAGTGATTCTTTCCCTCTGTTCAGCACTGATTAAGGGCACATCTGGAGTAACAGGTCCAGTTTTGGGTGCCCCCTCTGCAGAAAGGATGTAGACAACTTGGAGAGAGTCCAGTGAAGGGTAACAAAAATTGTTAGGGGCCTAAAGCACATGACTTGTAAGGAGAGGCTAAGGGAACTGGGCTTATTTAGTCTTCAGAAGATAAGACAGCAGCCTTCAATTACTTGAAGGGTGGTTCCAAAGAGGATGGGGCAGATGAGAGAACAAGGATCCATAGTCTCAAGTTGCAGCAGGGCAGGTTTAGGTTGACTATTAGGAAAACATTCTTTAAAATTGTTAACATAGCAATAAAACGTTGTGTTCTATTTATACCTGTGCATATAGTGGCGTTTCATTTTAATCGCAGGAAAACATGGATTTTGGGGGTTTAATAAGAAATTCCTGTTTTTTAAAAAGAGAAAACCAGGACCTCCTCTCATGACACATGACTTGGCAAAACCTTTTTGTTTGTATGTACATTTATTGTACCCAACTATACATTTCATCTGTTTTCTAAAACTGCCCACGCCTTAAACCCTGTGAGGAATTAGTTTGTTTTTCTGACTCAGATACTGAGATACCTAGAAAATGAACAGTTACTGGGGAAAGTGTAAACCGTACTGATTTTGTTTCTAGAAATCAGACTTCTGTGTTAAATTAAAAACAGATGTGTGTTTGTAGTTTGCTTTGCAATGAGATCATTTCATTGCATCTCATGGTGAAGCATATATCATGCTGGATAAGAAAGAATCCCTGCCCCAAATATCCCAGAAAAATGGTGGAAAATGGTGTGCTTAGCATAAACTATGTATAATTTACATTTACTGCTTCTTAGGTTTCCCAGGTTCCTATTAGGTAACTATATCAGTTTCCCTTCTTTCCCAAGGTTAATGTTCCACTAATAAAGCATCTTGCTGAATCAGATGACAAGGGAAATTCCCATTTAAGTTTACAAATCCTCGTGTACTCTGAATTAAAGAATGCCTAACATGGAAGAAACTCCTACTCCAAAAGCTGGAGAGATCTGTACCATATTAAGGGAGGATATATTTCTGAAGCATTTTTAGCTAGAGATTAATATGGGAAATATCTGTCAGCAACAATAAATTGTAATGATATGCTATCCTCTGCTGTGAGAGAAACAAAAATATTCCCTTCACAACTGCAAATCTTAGGGGCTATGTCTGTAAGATAAACAGAACATTAGTGTAATTGTCAATTTTGATTGTGCTACAACTCCATGGAAAATCACTATATTTTCAGTGTGACTGGGAATTGAAATATTTAACTGAGGAAGTCAAGCATAGCCTTTTCATGATTGTTACCTTAGCCAGAGAAAAAAACATTAGCAGCAGTTAGGATGATGTTTAAATTAGAAGTGTATGGGGTGGCAGATACCCCACTTCGAACAACTGGTTCAAGGGCAAAAGAATATGTATTTCTAAAGTACACTGGCACTATTACCCTTTTTTTTAACCTGAGCATTTTGATAGCTGTATTAATTTGCAGAGATTTTTTTAAGTCAGTTTTATTGACAGCTACTTAGAGAAGTTGAAAAAATTCAGAGAAACTATTAGAATAAATAACGAAACATTTTATTAGATACTCTATCATCACAACCCACTGAGAGGCCACCTGTCCCTACTGGACTAGTGGATAACCTGACTCTGAGAGCAGCTTGGTTTGTAGCACTTAGTTAATCACTGTCCACAGATCCTTAAAAGGGAGTCAAGCAAATGCTATACAAATTATCTGAAAGCCTTGAGATGTTTAAGATGTTTACAGAAGTAAAAGTGTAGAAAATGTGCATCTCCACCTGCTTTAGGGTCCCCAAAATGGTTTCTTAGAAGCAGTTTACTTGCAGAAGTAACAGATATATGCCAACTCTGCAGCCCCAAAAATTGGCACAGGGAATGGAGGATAGCTCCCACTTCTTACAGAGAAAATCATAGGGGTTAAGGTCACAAGGCAAGAGGCCAAAGCGAGGGAACAGATGAAAGGTAAAGAAACATCCACAACTGTGGTAATATACACTTAGTATCTCCCCCACCCCCATGGGTGCTGAAAAAGATTGCTACACCTTGCTTGAACGTTGGTCTCTAGTGTGCTCAGGTCCTGGGAAGATTTCAATTAAAGCCATCCCCATCAGCAGCATCTGGCAGAATCCTCTACACTGTGCTCCAAGGGAGAGGATATGAATGACAAACTCTTGCCAGCATTGTTACTGTAATCTAAGATGAAGATAGTAAAGCCTTGATTCTGCACTGAAAGTCAAGAGAAGGGACTTCTGCACACATGCAGAATGCCACTGACTTGCTTTAGCCTCTGCACAAGCTCTTGGCTTAGGAGCTCAGTTGAGATAAAATACAATTTAAGTATTTAAGCGAGAACATTGCTTAACCACAGCTCATTAGAACAGCGTTAGACTTTAACTCACAATCCTCCTCTCCTGAACTGTGCCAGGAAAAGCAGCTATATTTATGGACCTTAAAGTCAAAAAAATTATCTTGCGTGATGACCCAGACCTCTTATTTTATACTATATTTTGTGACTAGTAGATAGAAAGTGGGAAGATAATTATTTGGCAATGAAATGGCTGATTCTATACTCTTCCTCCCTCTCTTCCCAAAACTTCTGAGTTCTCAGTACTTGAATAGTACTAAACAATGGTTTCACTTTTTTTCCTAAGCTTGAGAGTAAGCTGTCTTCTCAACTCCTATGGATCTATCAGATGCTTCACTTATCTTGGAGTTAGCTGACTGCTTATGAGTCACGTTTACTGCTATAAATGTTATATTAACCACATCATCTCTGTTTTCAATTTTGACTTGCTTCCCCTTCTCTGGCATCAATATGCAGTACTGGATTTTGTGGTCAAACTTTGCTAAAAGATATCTCATCAGCACTTGTCCTACCTCCTCCCCAAGTGACTGCATCAGATGTGCAGAAAGAATGGATAATTGACTATTGGATTCCAGTTAGCAGAGGTCAAGGTGGTATCTGCCTGGCCTATCCCATACTTGCCATACAACTTGCTGTTATTACAGGGGTTATTCAAGCCTATAATCAGCTGAGTTCCACTGAGATGGAACCTTCTGCTTCAGTGAGTTGTTTTTCTGCTGCATTGCAGCCAGGATTTGTCTATCCTTGACAGCAGGGATGAAATGTTCATAGATTTTATATGCTAGACCCATCTTATTTTTAGTTCTTCTAGTCCTCTTGTAGGAAATCAGTAATAAACAAGATCAAGTGAATATGTGGAGCATAGTATATCTCAACAGCCACAATGTTTCATAGTGAATATTTCTGTAGACTATGGTTTCATCCTTTGTCTGACAATAAAGGTCTCCAAATCTTTTAAGTGAATCACTGCTAATGCAAGACTGTTTCTTCAATGTCTGTGGGTATGTAAAGCATCAAATTATTAGTAGGGCTGGCTAAATATTAAGGGCCTATTTTATCCTGACTTATACTCTGAACAGCTCTTGTAATACCATGAGTCTAATGCATGTTTTAAAAATAGATCAGAATTTGCCCCTCAGTATTAAAATATGGCAAAAATTTAAAAACTGGAATTCTCACAGTTGTAGCATAAATGAAAATGATGTTGGTGTGATGGTTTTGAAGAGCAGGAATGAGGCTGCAGCCTTACTGCAAAAAAATTGGATGGTTTCCTGAGATTTGGATAGGTTAAATAATTGTTTTAAAGTGGAGAATTTCACAAGGGGAGTATCCCCTCTATTTTTGACTTAGCCAAAACAAGAACTATTGAGACACCTAATGGGGAATTGTTTTGGAGAAATGTATGACCCAGTTTCTGAACCATCAGTAGTTCAGTTAAGATCTGAAATTCTGAAGTCTGGTACTGGTATATTTCCAATATTGAGCCATAACTGAAGATTTTTACTGGCTTACTCAAGGTAAACGTAATACTCTGACCTTCTGAGGTTTGCAGATTTAAATCAGTGGTAGAATTATGGTTGACATGCATTTGGCATGGATAGTAGTTTCTTTTTCCAAAATGCCTTAAGACTGAAGTAATAATTTGGCATGATCAATTTCTTGTAGCTATGCTTTTCATCCACAGTTTTGTATAAAATTTACTAGGCAGAGAATTTTCCAAGAATTGTCTGTCTTGGTGCACAAAATCACCTTCACATTAGAAGAATAGAAAATTAGGGTTGGAAGGGACCTCAGGAGATCATCTAGTCCAACCCCCTGCTCAAAGCAGGACTGTCCCCAATAATTAGAAATTTATAAAATATCCTTCCTAATTGGCATCCCATTAATTTGAAAATCTTCAGTGAATGTCTTAAAAAGAGGAAAATGCTGAAAAAATTGAAAAAGTAAACTGGTATGGATAAACTTATAAGTGGCCCAAACTTTACATGACAACCAAATCTGACTCTTTTCAGCAATCTGAAAATATGTGGTTAAGCTTACTTGTTTATTTCCATGAGCATCTGGACTTCCTGGCTGCTCCTGGGACTTTCTGGGAGTGGAAGCAAAAATAAGGATAATAGAGGTGTAGTGCTGGATCACATTAATGATACTTCTACTTGTATATCCTTTCTCTCATAGTGACCACTACTAGGGCTGTGCAAAACACCATTGTTTTGTTTTGATGTTTGCATCACCATTTTGAAGCATCAGTGTTTTGTTTTGCCATTTTGTTTCATTTTGAAGCACTGTCCCATTTTGTTTCGGTAAAACTTTCTCTGTTTTGTCATGTTTCAATGTTTTGCCCATAGGCTATAATGAGGAATCATGAAAATGTCTAAAACATTGTAATTTCTTGCCTGATTCAGATGAAAATTGCAGGGATAATAGCCCCTTCTGAGGGCATGAAGTCTGCCAGATTTCAGGGAGATGGGTGCAGAGGTTTCTCAGAAACTGAACCTCAAACTGTTCAAAGCAAAACTTGTGACACTTAGCAGCAGCAGCAGCCTCCTCAGCACTGGGGAGCAGCAGCAGCCTCCTGTCATCCAGCACAGATCTGGGGTCCCGCAACCCCAGGAGGGCTGTGGGGCTGTGCTGGACTTCTTCCGGGGGTGTGGGCCCCTGGATCTACTGCAGATGACAGGAGGCTGCTTCTGCCACCTGCGGCCAGAGCTGGGTGCAACCTGCACCCAATGCTGGGGAAGACTGATGCTGCCGCTGGCACCAGGGAGCAGCAGCAGCAGCCTCCTGTCATCCAGCCTGGTGGCAGGAGGCAGGGGAGAGCCATGGCTGCACCCTAAGCAGCCCCATAACCCTATGGAGCTTAGCCTGGCAGCAGGAGGCAAAGTGCAGCCCTGGCGCTCCCTGTCTTGCATTTTCAGGCTGTGCTTTATGGGAGTGCGGAGCTGCTCAGAGCGCAGCCCAGTGGTGGGAGGCAGGGAGAGCTAGGGCTGCGCTCTGTCTCCTGCCACCAGGCTGAGCGCCATGGGGCTCCGCAGGCCCATGGAGTGCAGCTGGCAGTGGGAGGTGAGCAGAGCCAGGGCTGTACTCTGCCTCCTACCACCAGGCTGAGCCCTATTGGGCTGTGGAGCCACTCAGAGCAGAGCCTGCTAGCGAGAGGTGGGGAGAGCCAGGGCTGTGCTCAGCCTCCCACTACCAAGCTAAGGTCCTTGGGGCTGGCAGCCCTGGCTGTCCCCTTCCTCCTGCCACTGGGCTGCTTTGAAACTCAAAATGTTTTGAAACTTTTAAAACGTTTCAAATGCCCTCATTTTGTTTTGAAGCTGTTTCAAAGCTCTTTTTTTCATTTCAACTTTACTGTTTCGACCTTGAAACGTGTCAAAACTGCTTTGAACCGAAACACTCAGTGAGATTTTGTGCATCCCTACCCATTTCCACTGTGAAAATATTACAGATTCTCCAGAAAATACTAACAAGCCCATTGCTTTTTATTTTCTTCTGCCATTTAAGTTTTTCTATATTGCCCCCAAGAAAATACTGAAAGGCTAGTCATGCCCATTTGCTTCTGTTCTCCATCAGCCAAATTCTTAAATGAAGCACCTGCCTCAGTGCTGTTCTTGGGCTCACTCTTTCTCACGTGTTTCTGAGGTTTGTCCTTAGGGCCACTCTAAAATAGCTACCTTTCCTCATTTTTAGGGCTTGTTGTGTGCTAAATAGGAGTAACGCATGGAGTGTATTTGGCAACAATCCTGGGAACAGTACAAAGGCATGGGAGATAGAAGTCAGTGACTCCAGGTGGGTTTATATCCTGTCTGTTGTAAGTGTTCTTATTGTCCAACACTCTTACACAGTGCAAACACTGTCAACAGATAAATGTGAGTTTTGATGTTATGGACTTGACTAACATTACATTTTAGCATTGAGGTTTAAGACTTGTTTAAATGAGGAAGAACAGCCCTATGGTCAAGTCAGTAGGATTTTGGAGATCTGGGTCCAGTTCTCAATCTGTGATCTTGGGCAGGGCCATTCTGCTTTCTGCCTCAGTTTGCCATCTGTAAATAGAGATGATTTTTTTTTGTCATTCTGTCTTGCCTGTTTAGATTGTGATATCTCTGGGGCAGAACCTCTTTATTATTCTGTACGTGTCTGCATTGTCTGAAAAATTCTGTCTTTCATAGGAAATTACTTTCAGCTAGATAAAACCTTTAGTAAAAACTTTAAAATTGTACCCTACCTTCTTAAATTTCCACACCTGAAACCCTTTTTGGTAAGTCTGTAAGTCTATGGAATGTATTATATAGTGGGATCTCCAAGTGCAAGTGTAATGTACTAAATCATAATGAGGTTAACTCCTTTAAAAATCCCAGCCTTCAGGAAGTCTAGGGCAGAGCTAGGAATCACATGCAGGCAGTACTCGTGTTTAGTACATGCTGGTAACTACGGCTGTGCGAAGCTTCAGGTGCTGATACAATTTGGAGGAGATCCGGTGGCCAAATCTCCAAATCTGAATCTAATCAGGAGACAGATGGAAAAGTTTGAATTGATTTGAAGCTCTGAATTGATTTGGAAAAGGTTTGAAGAGCTTCAGAGTTTCGGGCAGTCCCTGCTCACTTCAGCAAGGAGCTAGACCCTGACTTCATGCTGGTAAGTGGTGGGGGAAGAGGGAGGGGGACCATGGGTCCAATCCCCTGACCCACGCCCACTGTCTCAGCCCCCCTCCATGGTTTCCCCACCCACCCCAGTTCCCAGTTCATTGAAAAAAAAAGTCCCCGCTCACCAGCTGCTATGAGGCAGCGGGGGGAGGGGCAATCTTCACTGCTCCCCACTGCCCCATGCTGTGTGGGGGGCTCTGTCACAAGCCCCTCAACCCCTGCCCACTCTCCCAGCCCCACCGCATGGTTGTCGTGTCTGCCCCAGCTCTGAGTCCTTTAAAAATCTCAAAAAAACCTGCAACTTACTGCTTGCTGCAGTGGCCTTTGGGCTTCTGGGGGCTTCTGGCAGAGACCCCCCATGCACTGGGGGGCAATGGTGATCACTCTGTCTGGCAGGAGCTGGTGAGTCGCAGCTTTTTCTTTTTTTAAAGGGCTGTGAGATGGGGCAGCCATGTGGGGGCTGGAAAAGCGGACGAGGGGTAGGGGGGCACCTGACAGAGCCCCCATGCAGTCTGGGGCAGTGGGGGACAGCGGGGATCACCCCCCTGCTTGACTGCAGCTGGAGTGTGGGCTTTTTTTTTTTTTTTAAGAGCCGGGACCTGGAAGAATGGGCAGGGCAGCCATTGAGAGCTGGCAGGGGATGGGGCCAATTCAGAGATTTGGCCAATTTGACCAAATAGATTCAGGACAGTGATTTGAATCACCGAATTGAATCACTGTCCCCCGAATCAACTGAATCTGAATCGAAAGTGACTAGTAGCCACTTTGCACAGGCCTACTGGTAACACAGTTTATCCACAATGAACACTGAACCCTTCTCATTTTCCTTTGGCCATTGCTACCAAAGTGACTCAAGTGCATTTTTAAAATATCTCTGTACCCTACTCCATGGAGAACACTGTAAACGGGCGAGAAGAGTCTAGAAAATGCCCCTCAAATTGCTTTTTGATAAACACATTTTCAGATGTGGCAACGAGCTAGATTCAGAGTTTAGTGAAGTTAATGCAAGTCTTTCCAGTGACTTGTTGACATGTGCATATGACCCTACAGCAGGGATGTCCAACTTGTTGCATGGGACAAGCAGCAAAGTGACAAATAAGGCAGGAAGCAGAAAGCAAGGTAGCCGAGCAGAAGATTGTGCAGGAGAAGGGGATCAGCACCTGGGGAGGTTTGTCCTCCTTGTTTTACAAGATGTTCAGTGGGGCCATTACTACTTGGTCATGTCAGTGGGGGTTTTTTTTTGTGTGTGTGTGTGTGTGTGTGTGCAAATTTCACCATATAAGATATAGATAAAGTTTAAAATGAACAGTTTCTCTTTAACCCATGTATTCTAGAAAGATTTTTCATGTGATTTGGCACTGAGCAGAGTGCAAAAGGGCAGTTTAAGGGGG
This sequence comes from Caiman crocodilus, assembly GCA_030014935.1. Lineage (NCBI taxonomy): Eukaryota > Metazoa > Chordata > Crocodylia > Alligatoridae > Caiman > Caiman crocodilus. Next base: position 2,949,155 of record JAGPOW010001034.1, read on the forward strand.
GACCAGGGACAGCCACCAGGGGAATTAGGTATATATAAACAAATGCCAGATGCATGGGAAAGGAGCAGGAAGATCTAGAGTTCTTGCTAGCGAGCAACATCTTTGACCTAGTGGGACTAACTGAAACCTGGTGGGACTCTTCTCATGACTGGGTAGTGGGCATAAAGGGCTATAAGTTATATAGGAGTGTCAGGGGAAAAAAGGTGGAAGAGTTGCTCTCTATGTCAAAGAACAGTACACATCTTCCCTAATCAAATTAGGGTCAGAGGTTGGTCAAGCAAAGACTCTGTGGGTTAGGATCCAAGGGGCTTGGGGTGAAAGGGATCTGGTGGTGGGGGTCTATTACAGGCTGCCACATCAGGACAATGAGCTGGACCAGGAATTTTCCAAGCAGTTCGAAGAGGCTGTGAGGTGTAGTGGTATGGTAGTCATGGGAGACCTTAACTACCCAGACATATGCTAGAAGGAACAGTCAGCTAGATCTAACCACTCTCACAGGTTCTTAACCTGTATTCAGGACCTCCACCTAACACAGGAGGTAAAGTATCCCACCAGGGGTAATGCCTTGCTCGACTTGGTGTTGGCCACAGGAGATGACTTGGTGGGGGATCTGCGGAGTCAAGGCAACTTAGGGGACAGTGATCACCAAATGATTAAATTCACTATCCAGTGAAGGGCAGACATTATACCCAGCAGGCATGGGTGCTGAACTTTAAAAAAAGCTGACCTTAATAGATTCTGGGGATTGGTTAGCAGGGTGCTAGGAGCTAAGAACTTGGATGCATTGAGGGTCCAGGATGGGTGGACATTCCAAGGAAACCGTTCTTTGGGCTCAGAATGAGTCAATCCCATGGGAAAGGAAAGGGGGCAAGGGGTCCAGGAAGCCCCTTCGTCTAACCAGGAGTATCCAGGATACTTTAAGGGCAAAAAAAAAAAAGATGCATACCGAAAATGGAAGCAGGGGGTAGCTAGCAAAGAGGAGTATACTTCTTTGGTCTGCCTAGAGTTGCCTTTGGTCATGAAGGCCAAGGCAGCTCTAGAACTCAAGCTAGCATCAGGGATTAAGGATAATAAAAATACTTTTTTAGGTACGTTGGGAGCAAAAAGAGGGTGCAAGGTAGCATAGGATCCATACAGGATGGGCAGGAGGGCTTAGTGATGGATAGCAGGGACAAGGCAGAGCTCTTCAATGAGTTTTTTGTCTTTGTCGTCTTAAATGGGAATCTAGATACATCATGGACACCAACAAAGGGAACATTAGCTGACCAACAGTCAGTGCTGACATGGTAAAAATACACTTGGAGGGACTGGACATATTCAAATCACCAGAACCGGAGGGACTCTATCCACAGGAAATGAAGGAATTAGTGGGGGTCATAGCTGATCCACTGGCAAGGATATGTGAGCGCTCATGGTGCTTGGGTCAGGTTCCAGAGAATTGGAAGAGGGCTAACGTCATCCCAATTTTTAAGAACGGGAGGAAGTAGGACCCGGGGAACTATAGACCAGTCAGTCTTACCTCTATCCCTGGGAAAATCCTAGAAAAAATTATCAAGGAGCACATCTATGGGAGCCCACTGGCTAAGGAGGGGTAACCAACATGGGTTTTTAGCAGGCAGGTCCTGCCTGACTAACCTAGTTTCCTTTTACGTCAAGGCCACCAGTTGTTTAGATGCAGGAGTCAAGGCAGATGTTATCTATCTGGACTTCAAGAAGGCCTTTGATTAGGTATTCTATACCATCCTTATAAATAAGTCGAGGGGATTTGCCTTGGATGATTACACAGTAGACTGGGTAGCAAACTGGCTCATGGGTCACACTTGGAGGATGGTAGTGGATGGGTAAGTGTCAGCCTGGAAAGATGTGGGAAGTGGAGTCCCTCATGACTCAGTTTTGGGGCCGGTGCTCTTCAACATCTTCATCAGTGATCTGAATGAGGGGGTGGGAAGCACCCTGGCCAAATTCGTGGACAACACAAAATTATAGGGTGCAGCTAACATCCTGGAGAGGAGGAACCAGATCCAGGCTGACCTAGACAGGCTGGGGAAGTGGGCAGAGAGCAACAGGATACAATTCAATAAGGACAAGTGCAAGGTGCTGCATCTAGGGAGGAAGACCTGCCACCATACTTACAGGCTGGGGGATGACCTTCTCAGCTCCACTGAGGCCAAAAAAGATCTTGGAGTTGTTTTTGACTCCAGGATGAATGTGAATCATCAATGTGATAAAGCAGTTGGTAGAGCCAATCGCACCTTGTTGTGCATCCATAGGTGCTTCACAAACAGGTCCAGGGAAGTGATTCTCCCCCTCTAAGTGACACTGATCAGATCGCAGCTGGTGTAGTGTGTCCAATTCTGGACACCGCAATTCAGGTGGGATGCAGACAACCTGGAGAGGGTCCAAGGAAGAGCCACTTGCTTGATTAGAGTCCTGCAGGGAAGGCCCTACGAAGAAAGGCTAAGGGACCTTAACCTCTTCAGCCTCTCCAAGAGAAGGCTGAGAGGGGACCTTGTGGTGACATACAAATTCATAAGGGGAGAACAACATGAAGTAGGTGATGATCTATTCACCAGGGCACCCCCTGGAATGACAAGGAACAATGGCCATAAGCTATTACAGAGAAAATTTAGGCTGGAACTTAGGAGAAAGTTCTTCATGGTCAGGGTTTCCAGAACATGGAATGAGCTTTGAAGGGAGGTGGTGCTCGTCCCATCTTTGGGGGTCTTCAGAAGAATACTGGACAGGCACCAGGATGGGATCACATGACGCCAGGACTGATGACTCTTTTCTTGCCTGGCAGGGGATCAGACTAGATGGCCCACTGAGGTCCCTTCTGACTTTATGAATCTATAACAGCATTACATATTTACAAGAGCAAAATTACAACTCAGAGTATAGACCTAAAGACATTACTGAACTTATAAACTTCCTCTTCACACAACTTCACTTTCAATAATCAACACTTCTTCCAGACCATGGGCACAGCTATGGGCACAAAAATGGACCCATAATATGCCAACTTTTTATGGGCCACCTAGAAGAAGAATTCCTCAAGAACTGCACCATCAAACCCATGCTATACTTAAGACATGTAGGTGACATCTTCATCATTTGGACTGAAAACCTGCAATCTCTGATTGTTGAATTTGCGATGGAAATCATCACCCGCCCCCCCCCCCCCGTTAAAATATCTCTTGAATACTCCAGCCCCAACATTTCCTTTTTAGACGTTATGATCACTATCTAGAACAGTAAAATACAGACCACCATATACATGAAACCCACGAACCAACATGCATATGGTTGCATAGAACCAGTAATCACCCTAAACACACCAAGACAGCAGTAATATACAGCCAAGACCTCCAGTGCCACCAAATTTACACTGAGAACACCTGCAATGACGATCACACTAATCTCAAAAGGGCTTTCACTCAACAAGGACACTCCTCCAGAGAAAGAGATTGCACTTTTGAAAGAGCCTACTGGATACCATGTGAAGAATTGCTGCAGTACAAAAAGAAAATCCCCATGAATCCCACACCATTATTTGTGAAAAAGCATCCTTACCTGGAGCCTATATAGAAAATCCTCAAGCAGTTGCAACTCATACTAGAAGAACACCTGATTCATAAAGGGATCTTCCTAGACCCACCTATCCTGTCCTTTAAACAAGCACTGAACCTCGCCAATCTCATCACCAGAAGCAAACTTCCTGTCACCCAAAACGCACCGAATGGATCCAGATCATGCCAGGATAAGAAATGTAAAACCTGCCAACATATCTCGAACACTCCCATAATAATTACACCACACAACAGAACCATCACCATTCCTAGGTCTTACACCTGCATGTCCAAAAATGTTATACATCTCATCTAGTGCACTAAATGTCCTATTGGAAAATATGTGGAAGAAACCAAACAACTGTGCACCAACATGAATGCACACCGAAAATCTATCAAAGACAAAAATACCCAATTCCCTGTGGGTGCACACTTCTCACAAGACAACCACTCTCTCTCTAATCTCTCAGTTTTAATTCTTAAAGGGAATTTACAAAAAACCTTTCATAGATGAGCCTGTGAACTTTACTTTATGAATCTACTGGATACAAAAAAATCATGGACTCAATATAGACATTGGATTTATGGCACACTATAAGCTGCCTAACATCTGATAACCCCACACTTTACCAACTGCATTCTATCACCAGGTCAGTGTTCCTCCTCCCTCTGTCCCACTTACCTGTCTCACACCCATTGTCTCCAATGTCCTTTCATCCTCACTGCCACACATTTGCATTTTCACAGACCTGCAATTTGAATATTGGCTTTTATTGCACCACGGAGAACACATAACACCAGCAGGCTATCCCTATGCCTGAAAAAGGCTGTTTGTGTCTGAAAGCTTGTAAAAAACAATTTTTCCATGTCTTTAGTTGGTCTAATAAAAGATATCACACATGAACGCCACATGCCCCCAGAGGCTGACGGGGCACAGCAAGCTCCTGCAGGTGGTAGCATGCCGTGGGAGTGTGGCAGCAGCAAGCGGGGAACTCCCGCAGGCAGCCATGGTATTTTTGGTGGTGGGGGTGGTGAGTGCTGACCAGTGGTCAGCAACCACTTGCAGACACTACCAGTAGTGTCAGTGGTGGCTGGCAATGATCACAGACCACCTGCAGGTGCTGCTGGTTGTGTTGGTGGTGAGTGGGGACCACCCACAGGTGCTGCTGGCAGTATCGGTGGCACCTTTTTCGCAGGGGGTGCACTGCTATGCCTAGGGGGTGCACATGTACCCATGTCCACACATTGCCAATGATATCACATTTACACAAAGAACCTTGTCATTCCAAATGCAGGCACTTTGCCTTAATGCTCTCAATTGGCTACGCTACTACAACCAGAACTGTTTTCAGTATTCCTGCATCAGATTGAATTTTGTCCCATGAACCTGATTGTTATTTCTGACCTTGGATTGCCTGAGAATAACTTTTATTTTACAAGCCGTTAGCAAGTTTCTCAGCCTCTAAGTACTCCCTGCTTTTTAGAATTTCTCATGGGAAAGCCATATTCTTCACCCAATTTCTGTTGTTCCTGGGCATACCTTTCTTTGAACGTTCAAGGACACTGATTTAAGAAACAGGTGTATGATACTTACCATAGTTTGATGCTTCAATTTCAGAATTCTTCTTTGGAAAATATAAATAAGTGCTTTAGAGTCAAGTCCTGCAGTGGGGGAGCATCATTTGGGATTTTGTTAGCACTGTTTATATATAGACATTTCTTAAGTGCCATTAAATGGAGTAAATTAAACCTTCTGCATGATATACTGAGAGGTATATCATGAAGAAGCAAGATTTTTTTTTTTTAAAAAACTCATCCCCCACTCCTCTCAAAGTAAAACTCTTCTTAATTTCATGTGATCAGGAGCCTTTACCAAAATGGAAATGCAGATACTTTAATTAGGCATGAAACCACTTCACAGATCAGAAGCAAAAGTGTTCTTGTGTCCCTGATTGACAGTTTTGTTTTCTTTTGCTTAATATGTGAACTTTTTTTAAACATCTGTTCAGGGCTTTTTTCTTAAATGGAAAATTTCTTGACATGTATAAGAAGTCACCAGGTGCTTGGAGTTGAGATTATATATAATCTTACAAGCTTTTTCTTTTATTGTGAGCAAGTGCTCAGTCAGTGGAGGGTGTATCCTGCATTGTTTGGTACACAAAATACTGTGCAGAGCCTGTGGTCTTTGAGGGAGCATTGTGAGAAGCAGGAGTGTTTGTTCTCATTAATCTTTGAGTTGAGTCAGTTCTGGAGGGAGTAGTGGTTCCTGAGAACTCAATAATGGTGGGATTATCTGAAAAAGAGATATAGTGCATGTTCTTTGTCTACCTCTGTTTCTGGACATGTCACCTGTATGTATGCATCACTCATTTTTTCTGCCACTGGAAAGTTCTCCTGTATATCTGTTGTTCTGCACTGAAGTTAGAATGGGACAGCTGGGGACTGGAGATGGGGAGAAAGTGCAACAATAGCATAGATGAACTATGCATGCCATTATGCAACCTTATGTGGAGTTTGACTAGTTTTTGGTGTGCTCAGTTGAACAGGAGACCAGGATCCCCTATCTCTTGGTTGAATGAAAGTCATCTGGATCTTGGATTGGCATCTGTCTTGGACACAGGCTTTACTTTCTAGCCTTACCTATCTTACATCAAGCAAGTCGGGGGTAGTTGAGTATGTGGTGTTTTACCCTTCTGCTTACTGGCAAAGCAAGACACAGAAAATGCTATCAAGGGCTGTATAAGTTCTTTGTGCTTTTATGGAACGAGGAATTCTATCTTTAAGTATAAGTATCCTGGACATGGATACAGACAGACCTTCCAAAGAGACTTTAGCCTGGCTTGAAAGAGGTAGCAATCCACCAGCAGTTAGTGCTTACCTAGTGAAGGGGCACTTGGAGGGGCTGTGGACATATTTAAGTGAGCAGACCCCTATGGTCTTCACCCAAGGGTATTGAAGGAATTGGCTGGTGTCATAGCGAAGCCACTGGCACAACTGTTTGAGCGCTCATGGTGCTCAGAGCAGGTCCCAGAAGACTGGGAAAAGGCCAATGTGGTCCCTATTTTCAAGAAGGGGAGGAAGGAGGACCCAGGTAATTATAAGTGGTTAGCCTCACCTCTATTCTTGGGAAGACCTTAGAAAAAATCATAAAGGATCACATTTGTGGGGGGGCCAGCAAGTAATACAATGCTAAGGGGCAAACAACATGGGTTTATAGCAGGCATATCCTGCTTGACTAACTTAGTTTCTTTTTATCACCAGGTCACAAAAAGCTTAGATGCAGGACTAGAGGTAGATGTTATTTACTAGGATTTTAAAAAGGCTTTTGACACAGTGTGGCACTCAATTCTTACAAGTAAACTAAGTAGCTGTGACATGGATTTTTTTTACAGTCAGGTGGAGGGAAAACTGGCTTATGAGATGCACACAGAATGTGGATGGGTCAGTTTCTACCTGGAAGGATGTCGGCAGTAGTGACATCTCTCCCTCTCCCCCCCGCAGGCTCTGTCCTTGGATGAGTGTTGTTCAATATCTTCATCAGTGATTTGGATAAGGATGTAGAAAGCAGTCTGTTCAAATTCGCAGACAACACCAAACTGTGGGGTATTACAAACACTAGAGAGTAGCGAGCGAATTCAGGTGGATTTAGGTAGACTGGGGAAGTGGGCGGATCAGAATAGGGTGCAATTTAACAATGGTAAGTGCAAAGTGCTGCGCCTGGGGAAAAAGAATCTCCAATACACTTATAGACTGGGAAGTACCATTCTGTGTAGTACAGCAGTGGAAAGGGATCTTGGAGTCATAGTCAACGCAAAAATGACCATGAGTCACCAATTTGACAAGGTAATAAGTAAGGCTAACCACACGCTTTCCTGCATTAGTAGGTGTATCATCAGCATGTCTAGAGAGGTGGTACTTCCCCTCTGTGGCATTGGTGAGGCTGCAGCTAGAGTACTGTGTCTAATTTTGGGCACCACACAAGTTAGAAAGGGTTCAGAGGAGGGCTGCTCATATGGTTGAGGGCCTGCAGGTAAAATGCTATGAAAACACATTGAGGGACCTGAATCTTTTCAGCCTCTGCAAGAGAAGGCTGAGAGGTGATCTCGTAGCTAGAAACCCATCGTGGCGGATCGGCAGGGAATAGGGGATAGGATGTTTACCAGGGGACCCCTCAGGGTTACTAGAAACAATGGCCATAAACTGAAGGAGAGTAGATTTAGATTGGACATCAGGAATAAAGTCTTTATGGCGAGGGCTGCCAAATTATGAAATGGGCTTCCGAGGGAGGTGGTGGAGGTGTTCAAAAAGAGATCAGAAAAGCACCTGGTGCTCTTTTCTGCCCAGAGCAGGAGGTTGGACTGAATGATCTAATAGGTCCCTTCCGGCCCTAGAAATCTATTAATTCTATATGTGACAGAGTGACTATTGGGATAGAAACAGCTACCACACAATTTGTCACATAGCTTGATATGAGAAAGGACACTCCAGCTTATATTTGATGTTAAAGCACTAAGATTTCAAAGGTATCCAGGGTGTTTTGGTCTGTGTGGTTGTCTTTAATCAAAGGCCTCCCTCTCCTCCTTGTTAGTGGAGTAGGAATGAAGTGGGAAGGTCTGTGAACTGCAGATACAGCCTACCCACCCCCCCGTCAACCAAAACAACAACAACAAAAAAACCCATACACACACAAACCTGCCTCAAACTACATGAAAGATTGTCCAGATATTTGAATTTTGGTTCCATTGTAGTTGAGTGCAGTAAAAGAAATGAAAGTAATGCCAATTAGCAGTGCAAAACCATCATTGCTTGGAAAGTCCGATCAACTGTATGTCAAGTTCCTCTAAAGAACTCTACCTGTGTCCTGCAAATATATTGGCTTATTGGGAAGGCCAGAAGAGGAACGCAGGGGATAGATGAGGTCTAGGTCTTCGTCCAGTGCATATTAATATAATGAAAAGCCTCCTATTGGCCTCAGTTAGCATTAGGCTGGGGGCCTTAAAACTCAAGTATACAGTTTTCTAAAATGTGATGAAAGGCCATTTGGCTTTTTCTGCTTAAACAGAAGTACCTAAAGATTTTCATGGAGTGAAAATGAACTTGCCCCTGAAGATGTTTGTATTGTAGATTTATTACAGATACATTATATGAACTGGTTCCCTGTTTTTGATGCATTAAAAGGTGCCTGTCAAATAAGATTGTGTGCTTGGATGGAAAAATAAAGCCGAAGATGTGCCACAAACAGTGCTTGAATGATAATGAGAATGGCAGCTCATTAGGATTAGCAATGCAAAAAAGGTTCCAGTTAATGAACAATGAAAACATTTTGGCAGTCGCAGGGTTGATTATTGCACGGCTGTTCATGCTGCTGTAATTTAAGCATCTAACATGGCTGTCTGTTATCAACTTGGATTTTGAGAGGTTTATTTTTCCACCAAAACATTAGTTCTGAGAAGATACTTGGTACATAAACTTGCAGGAGGCATTATGTTGTGTGTGTGATAAAATTTTCTTTATGATTTCTATAACTTTGAAAATCTCTGCCAGAGAACATGGTTAAAAAGAGGTCTTGAGAATTAATAGGAATAGAAAGGGTGTTTCATTCTCAAACAATTAATTATTTTGGGTGCCTACATTTTGAGATGCAGAAGTGAAAGGTTGTGAGAAAGTATTAAACCACTCATCCGTCTGCAGCTCAGTCCCTGTTAAGGTATCTCCAGTTGAGAGCTCAATGGTGTAAGTGCCTGAAAATCATTAAAGAATACACTTGTTTAATTTTTTTTAACTTAAAAATTCTGGAATTATATTTTTGTTGTAATCTCAGATACCAGCATAAAATTGAATAAAGTTCCTCAGTTTGTATCTCAACAAGTCATGGCGCCAAGTCTGAATAACTTGGCTATGAGGCAGATGGGATTTGTTTTTTCTATGGTACAAACATGTTGAACTGCACAATGGCTGTTTTCCATGACTGATGCAAGTGTAGGCCAATGGACATTGTTGTTAATGCAAAGAGGAAGAGACTACTGGCAGCCTTAGTTCTGGAGTCGATATCAAACTCCCACCTCAACTTGCCCATTTGTGTTGACTCCTAGGGCTAAAATTGCCAGGAGTCTAAATTTGTTATAACTCTGTTGCAGTCAGTGATTATCCTGGGTTATCCTGGGAATTAATTTATTCCCTCATTTTAGTTGAAAATTGTGCAGCACTGCTGGACTCATGAAGTACTTTCAGATGAGATCAAGAATGTAAAGCAGTTAAATCTTGGACAAATACAACCTGTCACTTGTAGTGCAGCTCTTTATAAAAGATGGGCATTTCATGGGTAATGTTGATCTACCCAAATCTGAAGCTACTTTATTAAGTGTAGAGAAGTTAACACCCATACAGTTGAGTAGAACATCATGAACCATATTTTTAATACCTTAACTGCAGACTACTCCCACAAACAACAAGAATTTTAGCATTGAATTCAGTAGAAGCATGCTAACACTGAGCATATTTAAAATATTACTTTCCTTGGTGCCTAAACATTGAAGGATGATAAAGTTTGGACCAGGTTTCTTTTGTGATAAATACTCAGAAACAAACAATAAAACCTAATATACCCAACAGGAATTCTTCCATTTTCCTTGGCCTACAAATTGGGTTATGAATCTCATCAGACTAGCGCTGGTCAGGTTTTTGGGACAAAACGGTTTTGTTAAAAAATATTGACTCCTTCAAACTGAATCCTTTCGTAGGAATATACCTGGTTCTATGAAACTTTCACTGAGAGAGAGAACTTCTCAGGGAATAACGATAGCAAGTGGAGTAATGTCCTTGTTATAGCAGAATAGTTAGGAGCTGGGTGATTTGTGTATTGTCCTAGGATGGCAGAGATCCAGGTCTTGACTCATGCTCTGAATCGAGGATTGCTGTTATTTGCTATTCTATGAGCATGCTCTTTTCTTGAGGCTGGGGTGGGGTGGAGGGAAGGGAAGGAGCTTTGAAAGTCTTTGTTTCATCTTGATGTGGAGCAGGATGAAATTAAAAATCCCTGTTATGTAGAACAGAAATATTCCTTAACACTTTTTCAGAATTTTCAATTTTCAGCTGGGGAAAAAGATCAAGAATTGCTTCATCGTTCTCCTGATCTTGACTGAAACAACAAGACTGTAGATATGTACAAAGAGCAAAACAATTATCTAGGAATATTGTTGGCAAGTGGCTTAAAACTGAATCTTCACTCAAGTTTTTACTTTTCCAAATGGATTCATTTAACTTTAAGTGTTTCAGCAACATCATCATCATCTTCCTCTGATTCAGCGCTCATTGGTTGAGAATGCTGGTTATCCTGGCACCAGGATAGTGGTAGGTGGAAGTGAATAGGGGTACTAAATGACAGTAACATGTACTAGTAAAGCTTTTTAATATCGCACCTTCAGGGATAGTGAAATGAGTTAGGTGCAGGAATTCCCCAAGTTAAAATTATTTCACTCTTTACAGAGTGGGAAGAGTGCCTTCAGAACTTATGTGCTAAACAAAATAAGTTTTCAGTAGCACTTAGGGAAATGTAAGTGCTATTTCAGGGCTCTCCCTACAATGATACTTGCTCATCTTTTCCACTAGTAGTTTCAGCTCCTTGGTAATGCTCCAGCTACTTTGGTTCATATAACTTTTTCCAGTTGGACTGTGCGCATCCCCTTGACCTGTGCTTTAGAATCAGCACTTCATGGTGCCCCTTCCCTGTGTAGCAGATGGTACAAATAACCTGACCTGTATTCCAGTGATCATTGCACAGTTCAAGAAGCTGCCAGGTAGTTGGCTACATGATCTGACGTGTGATAGTTGATGATTAGTTGTGGAGTATGATGTTTCTTGACCATTAAAGTGGCAGAGTTGGTCCTAAGTAGAGGGAATGTTATTGCTGCCAGACTGGTACAGGGTTTAATGAATGTTTAACTGATTGTTTAATTCCAGATAGAAGAGGCTTTTTTGCTGTGTTATGGGAGTGGAATGCATTACTGCTGATATCCTTGCCACCATCCTCTATATCTTATTTACTATAAAGATGGTAATTTTTAATGCACACGGTGTGCAGTAGAGCTGGCAGAAAGGCAGACAATTTGCTGACAAAAAGAGTCAGTTCAGTTTGCTATGACTAGTTCTATCATGCTGTTAATTCAGTGCCAAATCCTTAGCAGTGCTTAGTTTCCTCAACTGCCATTGGCATTGGTGGTATAGGTTGTAGCTGTGTTGGTCTAAGCACATAGACAGACAAGGTTCTTTGGGTAAATCTGATATTTTTTTATTAGACCTACTCAAATAGTTGTAAAACTTTTCTTTGCAAGCTTTCAGCTACAAATACCCTTTGTCAGGCTGAGGAAGCATCTGCAGTTGGTTGGAATGAATACTAAAGAAGCCAGAGGCTGGCATGCATCCAAGAAAGCCAGTCAGTGAAGATGTGGGTCTGCAGGGGGGGGAGTTATGCATCCAGGGGTGTGGGGTCAAGGAGCCAAAAATAGCTAAGTCAGGGTTGGTGGTGGGGGGGTGTGGATTAGGAAAAGCACAGCCCTTGGCTGGGGTGAGCAACTATGGGCTTTCCCAGCACCTGGCCTGGACTCTAAATGTGTGCAGTCATTCAGTAGATTGGGCTGACTTGTTTCTGATCCAAATGAGTTGATCTGAGTAAGTGAACTAACTTAGGTCAAGCCTGCCATTTTTGGCCTGATGTAGCCTGCCTGGATGCCTGCACAGATGGACGTTTAATTGATTTAATCCTAGTTAGGTTGATATAAATGTAAAGTCTGCATGTACCCAGAAACAAGTCCTGTGCACTGTCTCCCACTGGACATGTCAGAGACCAGCATTTAGGCCATTTGGATCAGACCTGGGCTGGAGAAGAGGAACACCAGACTGGCACTCAATCCTCTCCAAACTGCTTGGGACAACTTGCAAGCCATCTTCAGTTTAAGCTGTGGCACTTGCTAGCCATTCAATGGTTCTACTTGTGTCTCCCAGTAGGAACAAGCAGGCAAGGTGTATTTTGTTTGCTGTGTACCTGAGATGGGGAGGGAATCCATTTAGTAGACATGTCCTATCCATCCTGAAGAACTTCATCGTTGGCTGAGGAAGGGAGTTGCTCAATGTGATGCAGCATGTGGGTGGTAGAACCTGGATACACATTTTGGTGTCACCTTTTGACTCCCAGTCTTTTACCCTGTCCACTATATAATGCTACATCCCCATTGGTAATTCTGATGTTTTAGCCATCCAGTCAGGGTTCTGGAAGATTATCTTGGAATTTAGAATATTCACCATAAAATACATATGATGAAGGGTGAAGGGCCAATCTTCTTAACCTTTGGCATGGTCAGATTTCCATTTAACTTGTTGTCCATTCATATGTCCAAGATATCCAGGGTCTTTCCTGCAACCTTAATATTGCAAGATGATACACAAATTAAGTTACAGCCAGTGCGAGGGGAGGTTCCTTACCCCTGGATGAGTTGCACCCATTTTTGTGCCAGTACTTTCTTGCTGATATTTTAAGATTTTTGTGCAATCCCATTACAGTACAGCTGTTGGGTTTATAAAAGCTTTATGAATACTCCAAAAACCTTGTTTAGATGCTTGCATAGAAGATGTGCTTGCTTGAAAATCTGGTTCAAATCATGAGGGTCACACACTAGGGAATGGGCTCTTTGTGCTTTGTAACTGTGTAAATTTTGATGGTTTCATTTTCATTTCAGTGGCAGGTTCTCACCATTATGTTTTGCCCCCATTATTATATGTGCCTGCATTGTAGAGAGAGGGCTACATGAAATCAACATCTAATGTGAAAGATCTGTATTTCCACTGTAGCCCTTGCTTATACACTTCTAGCTGTAGTTCTACCACTGTGATGTGTTTGTCCTGGTACTAATTTAAATAGTTGAATCAGATGTTGTTGTTGTTGCCCAAAGCAAGTGCATTTAGATAAAGAACAATAGTTGAAATAAACAATAGCATTTGGTAGATATGCTCATTAATATCAAACAGCTATTTTCCTTAATGCAATTAAGTGTAGAAACATCTTGGCTATTTTAATATATTTAATCAAATCACACCTTACATTTTCTGGCAAATTACACCACATCCTAGTTCAAATAACAAGTATGTTTTCTGCTAGGAATATGCTTAAAGTTAATGAAAATGTAACAACTGTCATATTGAATCTAATGTAGATGTTTATTTCAAACACTTCAGATGCTTTATTTAATGCATTAGAAAAATTAATTGTATGCAACTGTAAACAGCAACATTGCGTTGAGCATTACTGAATTAGCCACGGGATTCAGGGAATGACTGAGGGGACATAGCAGGTGGGTATAAAAGGAAAGAAAATGTTATCAATTAAAAAAACAAAAAAAATCTAAGTTATTACTTCATCCCTTGGGAAGGGTCCCAATCAATTTTGGTGATTTTAGTCATTTTCCTACTTAGTAAAACAGTACTTGCACTCTGTTGTGGCTGTAAGAACAGTTGGATCCATGTGGCATAGAATACGTTAAAATGAGTACATACAGAATTTCATATTAACCATGTGGCATATACCGTTTATAGGCCAGTGTTTCAAGAAATAACTATTGATTTGGAAGAGGCAAAGATTTTTATGGGTGGTACATTTTATCGGATCAAATGCATTGTTGGGATAGACAGACCTAGACAAGCTTTTTGGGCACCAGCGTATGCTTCTTCAGCTCTTTGGGAAAGAAGCAGATATAGCAGACCTAAATGTCAGATGGAACTTGGGTTTGGGTAAACCTACTAGGGCTTCAGTAAAACTACATATGTAAATAAAAACAGGAGCCATCAGGCACGAGCAGGTAAGTGGAAGAGAAAGGTATAGCAGGTAAATGGAAGAGCAAGTCTCTTCAAGAGAGTCATTATCACCTCTGAAGTGCAGAGATTAGCAAATATTAGGTAGATTATAATGGCCAACGTAGTTAAATTAAGTCAAGTCCCTATATTAAGTCCCTGGTTCTTATTGTCTAATATACTAATTAATTTTTTGGTTGTAGGCTTATCATTTGAAGGTGTTTTGTAATTTTCCCTTGAGCATGAGAATTGTGAAGTCAAACAGGGGTTTTTTTTTAATGTAAAAGAAAGAAAAATGCCTGGCTTCTGGTATCTCTGTCCTTCATCTTTTTTCTGTGATTATTGATTCTGATGCATGGTTTCACTCAGGTTTGAGGTCATTCAGTTTTTGGGTGCCAGACTTAAACTATGCTAAGAGCTAAATTTTACAGGTGTTGAGTACCCCATTTTAGGAAAATTAAACCCCCATAAGGTCTTTCAAGAGGGGCATCTAAAATCATAACTCCTGAAAATCTTGCCATCATTTTTACACCTTTGCCCAGCAGTCTGAGGACTAGAAAAATGGTGAATATACCTATACTAAATACTGTTTATATATGTCAACTGTAATTTAGTCCAAAGGGTTTGGAACTTCAACTCTATTTAATTATGTTTAGGGGACCATACAAAACTGACCTAAACATCTTTCTAATGGGGAAATGTCACAAAAATAGGTTTCCTTCTAAGGTTTCTTGGTTTGGACCATTTAATTATTTGAATACAAAACAAATCTCTTACTGGTCCCAAAAAAGTTAGGGTTTCATTTTAATGTGTTCTTCCATGCTTACAGTATTTTCTGAGGATAAATTATTTACGCCCTACCTTTGCCATTTACTTATATGCCATTTATACTTATAGCACTGGCTTTCAAGTACTTGAAAATAAATTAAAGGCTAAACTGTTTCACTACAAAGGGATAGCTAGGCGCTACCCACCCCGGTCCACACCTGCTACAGAGGGTCTGTGATTGTCCCCTAAAATGCATAAATTCTCCTTCCCTCAACAAACCCCATTAAATAAATAAATGTATAAAACATAACAGGGAATTAACAAAAATACTTTGTCCTGTTCTTCATCCCTGCCAAAGGTTGCCCTTGAGTGTCACCCTTTGGCAGCACCCACCTGGGCGTGTGCACAGGGAAGCTAACTGGCTCTATAGGGCCTGCAGTCTAGCTGTGTCCTCCCTCAGTTTGGGTCTGGAAAGTGCAGAGACTGCCATTGTCACTAGCTACCACATAAAATGCCTTTCCTTGCCCATTTCCTGCTAGATTATACTACCACCTTGCCCTCAGTAGCATCTCTGCATTCAATAATATTCACGCTTAACTTTAACCTTCTGGGAAACATATTACACAAAAAATATTTGGTTTGGAAAATATGATGATTAAAACAGATGAACCCTGACATATTTGCTTGTAACAGTGTCACAGATGAATGTTAGCTTAATTTCCCTTCTCAGCTTCAAAGGGGGAGAGTCTTGCTTGCTTTTACATCTGTCACAGTGGAACCCAAACCAGCAGCCCCCCGCATGGGTGGAGATTGTGTGAAATCAGAGTGGGTGTTCTGCGACTGAGAATTAGTTTTTACAAATTTACCTAAAAATTCTCTAATAACCACACAGTTGCAAGAAATGAAGGAATATAGATAAAGCTTTCTGCATTTAGCAGAGAGCAGCAGTGCACGTATTTTAATTTTAGTGCAAATAATTTTAAAGATTATAAGTGTGACGGGCTATCTGGTAATGATTTGGCCCAGGGGATTTGAAAGGGTAAAAGATGATTGGAGAGCTCGGGATTCCCTTTCCTCACCAATCAGGCCTCAGAGACTCACCTTCCATGTCCCCTGATTGGTCCCAGGGTCACCTGGAGGGGGATAAAAGGGGCAGCACAGCTGACTCCAGAGAGATCAGCGAGGGACCACAAGGAGGGAATTTCAAAGAACTGGGCCAGCGGGGCAGAAGTGGTTGCCCCAGAAACACCTGAAGGAGTGGGACCTGCAGGCAGCAGTTGAACCCTCAGCAGCACGGTGTATGGCCAGCAGGAGAGGCTCCTGCTGGGCTCCAGGATCCCCTACGAGAGGCTGTGGCAGGAGCGGCTCCCCAGCTCCAACAAGGATCTGAGCCACGACCTGAGAGGTTCTCAGCTCTGCTTCCAGCTCCTGCAGTAAGAAGCTTGATGTGAGGCCAGGGCTCCTGTAAGGTCAAGACCCCTAGCAGCCTGGGGCAGCACTAGTACTAGCACTGGTGGCCATGTGGTAGAGTTTCTGCCTACCCTGTGGGAGGTCTGAGTTCCATTCCAGCTGGGATGACTTGGGGGGAGTGAAGTGACAGGGAGAAATTCTTGTCGCAGTGGAAAGCGGTCATTGTGTTTTTTCTCTTCCCCCCCGCCAGGTACTGTATTTTCCCCCCCGCCCTATATTCTTTATTGTTGACATTTTGTATTTTGTGCCTTTTATATTTCACCAACCAGTATTGTTTGTTCTGCTGTTTGTGTTTTATATTTTGTTAACCCTGTCTTTTGTCAACTGAATGAATATGTCTATGACTGTAAGTGTCTAACCTTTATTGAATCCTGCCCCCTCAGGTTGTTGTAGCCCCTGGTTTATAGTGGTTATGTTCCCAGTACTGTTCTCTCATTAAAAGGTATATGGTTAAGTCCCCATTAGTGATCTGACTCTGCCCTATAGGGGGAGGAGGGTCCATACATCTCCCACAGCACTTGTGCACCTGCTTTGATCCCTTCAGCTGGAGAGGGGGTATCTCTTGGAGTACTGCTGGTTACATAAAGTTTTCCCCTAATTTATATATAGTCATTGGTGGTAAATTTCATTCTTTTACTCAACTTGTTTGTCTGATCAGAAAATCAGTCTTTTTTAAGGGTTCTTAGAACAGCAAGGGAAAAATAGGAATCTTCTTGTGGAAACAGAGATGCTTTCTTAAAAAAGAGAATTGGGCTTTAGTTGTGGCTTTGCCTCCAACGTATTAAGGTCTTGGCTAAGTTACCTCACCTCTGTGCCTTGGTTTCCTGCTTGTGAAATGGGGAAGATCATGCCAGTTTGTCCTCATGAAGCACTGGTGAAACTTTTAAATGAAAAGCTAGCGAAATTTTAGGTTGTATTGATTTGCTGCTGGAGTCTATATTGGTATACGGAGTCTATTTGATATAATACTGGATGTCCGTGCCTCTTTATGAATTCTGTGCATGCTCTGAACTTCATTTGTTAATATCTGTCTTTGATAAACTAATGGTTGTGGGAGATTAGAATAAAGGCCAGTGAACAGATGTAAGTTTGAGAAAATTGTGTGTGTGTGTGTGTGTGTGTGCGTGCGTGCGTGTGTGTGTGAAATTTCCCCCATGTCTCTTATCCCTCAATGCACCTGTCACCATTACTTTTGCAACCACACATAGTAGGATTTGAGTCTGACATCAGAGTAGTCTTATGTGGGTGTAACTCCCTTTATAAGCTTGCTTTTGATTTAAACTTTGAGAGCAGAACTAGGCTTAGAATAGTCAAGAGCCCTATATGTTTACTGTGTTTTAATATAAGAAAGGCTGTTAATGGTGGTGTCATTGGCTCTTTCCTCGTCTCAGCAATAACTGAAGATTGCACAATGATTGGCAACAGTTTTTCTGAGTTAATACTGTTGTCCTGTGGGGCCAGGCCAACTCTCAGAATCTCAAAATTGCGCTATTATATGGGAGGGTGTGACACAATTGCACGCATGCGTGCGCTCACACACACACACGCACATACACACACGTGATTAGAGGGGCAGAAAGCAGCGATTGGAATAGGGCTGGGAGGTCAGTAAGACAAAACTCAACTCGGGTTTCAAAATAACAAGTTTATTAAACAGACAACACGCGACACATCCCCACAAAATTATTGGTTCCTACACACACAATGGTAGCAGGAGAGAAAAAGGCTTGCTGGAGAGATTGAAGTTAAGGTGTGTAGGGACAGAGTCCAGGTCCTTCACTTAGGGAAGGAAGGTGGGTGATAGCTACCTATCCTGGGCTGTGAGTTGATCCTCAATGGCCAGTTGGGGTCTTCTCCAGCAAGGTGTTGTCCAGAGAGGGTTGCTGGCAGGGTCTCTGGGTGGTTAGGTGGTGTGGTGTAATGCTGGTCCAGATGGAGAGGGCATCCCTCTGGGTCTGTCTTCACTGCTCCCTTCTGTAGGGGCAGGCCTTCCGTGACCCTAGTGGCGGGGACGTGCCCAGGCAAGAGTCAGCCCCTGGTGTACTGAGCACGTGCACTGCAGGCTAGGACGTGCAGTTTCAGGTGTCTGTAATGATGGGTTGGCTGGTTTCTGCAGCAGTCTTCGTCTTCCAGATCATGCGCCAGGGAAGGTCAATGCAGGGTGATGTTTGGGTCATCAAGTTGATGGTTCAGTCATTCAGAGGGAGCTATTTTTAGACCTACTACCATTGGCTCTCATGCACCCTCATTCATCCCCATTCATTCAGGAACCAATTTACATGAGAGAAGGGTCCTGAGTCACACAGTTACAATATATTGCATAGGGCAGTGGACACGAGATGGAAGCTTGACATACAAGATGGAAGCTTGACATTACTTTACAGACATGGGCATAAATCATATAAATTCAATATAAAATAGTAAAAATAGTACAAACATAATAAGAACATAATATTATGCAATATAAAACAGTAAAAATCAATACAAACATAGTAGAACACTATTTACAATATAGAAATGGTCTTATTACAATAATAGCATACAAGAACTTACCTTCACTTATCTAGTACTACTTGTAATCACTTATAAGGGATAGAGAGGGTGGAGAGAAAGTCTGAAATAGGAGAAAGGGGAGGAGTATATTTTTAAATAAAAAAGAAGAAAAACTGGGGGCTTTGCTATAATACCTCCAGGCAAAGGGGCTAATTTCTTGGAGGAATTGGTCTCTTAGGTGAAAGAGTCCCAAGGTAAAGAAATGTAACACCAGAAGCTCAGTCTTTGAATGAAGACATGTATCAGATGTCAAGGCCAGGGACTGCTCTGACTGGCAATGGTGAAGAATTTTAGCCAGTACAAGTATAGGAATCTATGGGCATTGAAGGACAATGGGCCCTGAGGGCAGCTGTGAGGCTCCCTAGTAGTTATCTTAATCCTGCCCTGCTCTCAGTTGAGCCTCTCAGGGTCTAATCCCGCTGCCTTGTCTATCACTCGTTGGTATAAATAAAAATGGGAAGCTGCCTTCAGAGGCTGGTCTGCTGTGGGTACTCTTCTTGTACTCTGTCCTCCTTGGGCTCCACTTGGCCTGCTTGATTTGGGGTTCTGATCCCTGCCAACCTCAGTTTTGGCCTGGGGCTTCAACCCCAGAGCCCACAGTCTCTTGGCTTTGGGCTCTGACTGCTGCTGACCTTCAGTCACTCTCTGGGGCTCTGGCCCATCTAGATGCTAGCCCTCTTCATGGGGCTCAGACCCCTCTCACCCTAGTTGCCTCACAGACTGAAATCATGGACTATATCCTTTCCTATAGCCATGCCCATGCCTTGCAGGGGTTACTCTGCTGACATTTGCCTTACCGTGTAAGCCTCAGCCTTCTTGTTTTCTTAGCCCACCCCCAGGCCTACTTGTTCTGGCCCATTTCTCTTGGCCTTAGCTCTCTCTGTGTCTTGTTCTCTGGGCCTCTGGCCCTGTCTTTCGCTTGTCCCAGCCACCTGGTGTCTCCGACCAGGGAAGGCTGCTCTCCATTTGTCCCAACCTCCCTGTGGTCCCTGACCCAAGTGACATTACTTGCTTCCTTTGTGCCAGTCCCGTGGGATCCCTTACACTTCCTGGGCACCCATCAGGCATCCCTGTAGCCTCCTTATGACCACTATCAGCCACACTTGGTCTTCCAGTTCTCCATGCCAGCTACAATAAAACCCTCTCTGGGGTCTCCCAGGGTCCCAGTGATTCCTGCTATGAAGCTGCTGGCTTTTGTAGTTTCCCCAGCTACTTGTGTTTCCTGGGTTTTACTCCACTGCAGCTTGGGCAAGCACGAGTTCTGCCTAGTGGGGGTCACAACCTGACCAGGCTCTGGTTGAAGGGTCAGCTTTTAGTGGTCTGTGCTCCACCCCTTTTGAAAAACATCACATTCTCCTTGGCCATGTATTCCTAATTAGCCCTATACTTAGCCAACACTTACACGCTGTAACTTAAGCCCTATGCACTGAAGTCAGATGGTCCAAGGAACTAATGAAGAAGTGGGGCTATACCCCTGGTTTAACCACCTGTGATTGCAGCACAGAGCCGCAGGCTCTGCAAAACTTTCTGCAGAGCCCACTGCTTGAAGGCACATGTACAATGAAAATACAATGCCAAGTACAATAAATGAGCACAAGCATGTTTCATAGTTTGTAGGGTTGGAAGGGACCTGAGCAGATCATTAAGTCTGACCCCCTGCCATGGCAATAAAGAGTACTGGGGTCAAATGACTCCGGCAAGGTGTTCATGCAGCTTCCTTTTAAAGACTCCCAGGGTAGGAGCCAGCACCACTTCTCTTGGAAGTTGGTTCCAGATTCTAGCTGCCTTAACAGTGAAGTAATGCTGCCTGAATCTATCCTCTGAATCTACCCTCTAACATCTACCCGTGTTGTCCAAATGTAGTGTAGAGACACAAGGAGAAGAAACTTAAGCCCCTGCTGCACTTTAATACCTTGTGATTTTCCATGTCTGTATGTTATTTGGTGGCTGGCTCTTGCCCACCTGCTTATCTGCTTGCAACTCTTTGGCTTCCTACTTTTCAAGTAACAGAGGTTAGGGGTCCCTGCTGCAGACCTTCTCAAGGTGTACAAAACCAAAGATAGCTCCTATAACCTAACTACCTGTGGTTACCATAGACCCAAGAGAACAGAAGTCCTATCTGACGTATTGAATTTTCTCCCCCACCACTCGTGTTACAGTCTATTCTGATTCTGCCCTATGAGGAGAATAGCCTGATATATGCTTTTTATGCATAGCTGAGGATCTGGGGAGTGGGCCTCATTGTTCTGTGCTTTAAGTTACTGAGCAAGAATGACAAAAAAACCCATTTTAGTATTCTGCCTGAAAGAGCAATTATGTTGGCATGATATGGGTTTCTGTCCTCATCTAGTGGTTGGAATATTTAAAAGGAGAATGAGTCAACACTGTCTTCAACCTCTGGGCGTATTTGTTGAGTTAAGACCAAAAAGGCCCATGCTTTTTCCAGACATCATGGGTTTAGTCCTTGCTGATGATCTAGTCAGCCTGGCTTATAGTCAAGCTCAGTGCAAGTCACCCAACTTCCCTTACCTTTGTTGTTCATCTGAAAATAGTCTGCTTAATAGTTAGCTGCTTCTATAGCTTGAAATCATAGACTGGAAATGTCCTATTGCTGACATGTCTACTCATGATGTCCTAGTGCAGAACAAGCCATGAGCTGGTGTGTCCAAGCATGTCATTTATATTGTATAATGCAAAGTGGACGTCAAGACTAGGTGGGTTTTTTCTACATTGCTCTTTAAGGTTGACCCTCAGGGTTCTTTTAACATGAAACTTGCCAGTCCTGTACACTGGACACCTGGTAACTGTCTTGACACCAAAGAGTTCTTTGACCTTTGAGGCATAGGGTCAAACCTCCTTCTTGCCCAACCCTTCCTGCAGTACAGAAGTCCTTTAGCAGCAATCCCATAATTCCTTGTTCCTGATTTCCAGGCCTTCTGTACTCCACTTCCTCTCTCTGTACTGCTCATAATTATAGCCCAAGCAAAAAGAGACGGGACTGGTTCCTAAAAGGGCTTTTTGATTGTGGAATAAGAGGCAACCCAGCATACCTGAAGGTGACACAGAGCACACAGTTGTGTTTTAACTAAGTGGGACAGCTAGCATGGCTCAGACTGGTGGTGGGTGACTCTCAGAATAGACCTTAGACACCCTGTAAATCTTATGGAAAAGATGATCTTGTAATAGGCACTCTAAGTGGAGGAGTAGGACAAGAGATAAAGATCTATTAATGTTGGTAGTGCCTCGTGTAACCATCAAAATAAAGCATCATATGGAGCTTCTTGCTTATTTTTGTATGGTAATAGAACAGTTCTTCCCTACAGAAGCTAATTGACATATAGCTTCCCCCCTGCCCCTTCAGAGATTTGAGGAGATCCTATATAGCATCTTTGGTGACTTTTCCAAAAATACAGCACGTCTATGACTAAATTTCAAATGAGTGAAGTGTTTTGGCAGAAAACAGAGTCTGACCCCTCTTTTACGAGTCAGCATTGCTGACAGGAGTAAAAAATAGCTCCCATTTATTTTTGTCAATAAAGTGAGAAGATAGATTTCTGAATACATCAAAGATATGTTGAGTAAGGAGGCACCATTTTTAGACTCACTTTTCTGACTATAATTGTACTCAAAGAGTCTCTAATTTCTTGAACCAGCATCTGTAATCGTACCTTGTTGGTCTTATCCCAAGAGAGAATACTACTGCTAGGAGTATTGACAGAGTACGGCTGCCTTTTATTTATTTTATTACTGCTGCATTTGAAAAGTTGTTTGTGAGATCAAAGTTCTATTCTGTTTGGAATTGTACAAATGCCTAATAGCAGTGATCCCTACCCTGATGATCTCATAGTCTACATAGACACAGCAAGCAAAGGGTGAAAAGTATTGCTAGTATTTTACAGATGAGATGCTGAACCATACAGGTTAAGAGGCTGAAGTTCAGACTAAAATCCGGCAGGAGAGCTTAAAAGTGAACTTGGATGTCCTGTGTCTCGTTCAAGTCCAGTGCTTTTTCCAGAAACTTATCTTCTGATTTTGCTAACACTGATGGTTTTGAACGTTTGGAGGAGTCTGACTCAATATTAGGGAATACATAAGCTAGTTATCATCATCATCATCATCAGTGCTTCGAAGTCGAGGACGATTGTCTTCCAAGATTGCCTTTTCTGAGTCTGAAGATGCTTGATGAGGCCTAACCAGGATCGACAGACTTGCAGCTCAGGCACATGTTTCAGTGTGAGAATGGGAAGCTCTGGGTTCTTGATTCAATCCACAGCATACTGTTTTTTCCACTCCTGCTTTTCCATCTGTTGTCATCGTAAGATTTCAAAGTACTAAGTTCCTTGCAGCGGACTCTTCATCTATTTGGGCAGTCCTGGGTGGTAGTCTCTCACAAGTTGATGTTGACGTTGAATTTTTTCAAGTTAAGTTTGAGGACAATCTTGGAGCACTTTCCCTGCCTGCCTTTTGAACATATACGTGGACTGAGCTAGGAGAATAAAACTTGCTTTGGGAATCTGGAGTTAGACATCTGGATGATATGACTGGTCCACTGAAGTTGTTGTCAGATGATCATCACCTTGATGCTTGTGGTGTTTGCTTGTGAGAGGACACTAGTGTTGATGTGTCTGTCTTCCCACTGCATTCGAAGGATCTTCCCCAGGCACCACTGATGGTACTTCTCCAGCATCTTGAGGTGTCTCCTGTACAGTGTCCACATCTCAGCTCCATTCAGTAAAGTGGGGAAATACTCATCGTGCCCAGAGTCTCATCATGAATCTGTATGACCAGAACTGGAAACTGCTCATTAAGAGCTTGTTTATGGAATACCTTAGTCTTCTGAATGATGTGTCAGTTCCATTTTCTTGTCTGCCTCAGTAAAGATGCCTGAAAATCTGCCTCCAAGTGAGTGCACTCTACAGCATCATAAGCATACTGGAGCTCAGTGATTGTGGTTGTGGTGGTCTTGATTTTGGCTTGAAGTTGCTGAAACTAACCAGCTTACCATCCATTCAGTAGTTTAGATTCACTCTAACTGGAAGCTTGTTGGTAGTCAGATGTAGCATCATGATAAGGAATATCATGAAGAGTGCTGGAGCAGTGATGCAGCCTTGCTTAACTACCATCTTAACTTCAAAGGAATCTGTCATAGATCTGTTAGTTCATAGATTTCTAGAGTCAGAAGAGACCTATTAGATCATCGAGTTTGAACCCCTGCTCTGGGCAAAAAAGAGTGCTGGGGTCAATAACCCTAGCCAGGTGCTTGTCTAATCTCCTTTTGAACACCTCCAAGGTAGGGGAGAGCACCACCTCCCTTAGAAGCCCATTCCATATTTCGGCAACCCTCACCATAAAGAATTTCTTCCTGATGTCTAACCTAAATCTGCTCCCTTTCAGTTTATGGCTGTTGTTTCTAGTAACCCCAAGGGGTCTCCTGATAAACATCCTATTCCCTGCTGACTCTCCCTGATAAAGCTGTAAACAGCCACAAGATCATCTCTCATCCTTCTCTTGTGAAGGCTGAAGAGATTCATGTCCCTCAATGTGTTTTCATAGGATCTTACCCACAGGCCCTCAGCCATATGAGTAGCCCTCCTCTGACCCCTTTCCAGGTTATCCACATCCCTCTTGAAGTGTGGTGCCCAAAACTGGATGCAGTACTCCAGTTGCAGCCTCACCAATGCCACATGGAGGGAAGGGATCACCTTTCTAGACCTGCTCATGATGCACCTACTAATGCAAGACAGAGTGCAGTTGGCCTTACTTATTACCTCGTCACACTGGTGACTCATGTTCATCTTTGCATTAACTATGACTCCAAGATCTCTTTCCACTGCTGTACTACATAGAATGGTACTTCCCAGTCTGTAGGTGTATTAGTTATTCTTTCTCCCCAGGTGCAGCACATTGAACTTATCTTTGTTAAATTGCATCCTATTCTGTTCTGCCCACTTCCCCAGTCTGTCCAAATCCACCTGAATTCACTCCCTACTGTACTCCATAGTTTGGTGTTGTCTGTGAATTTGGACAGCCTCGTCCAAATCACTGATAAAGATATTGAACAGTACTCGTCCAAGGACAGAGCTTTACGAGGAGGGGTGCCCCTGCCCACATCTCTCCAGGTAGAAACTGACCCATCCACCATCACTGTGTGCATCCCATAAGCCAGTTTCTCCCGCACCTGACTGTGAAAAAATCCAGGTCACGGCTACTTAGTTTACTTGTAAGAACTGGGTGCAACACTGTGTCAAAAGCCTTTTGAAAATCCAAGTAAATAACATCTACCTCTATTCCTGCATCTAAGTACTTTGTGACCTGGTGATAAAAAGAGACCAGGTTAGTCAGGCAGGATATGTCTGCTATAAACCCATGCTTGTTGCTCCTAAACATGGTATTGCTCACTGGTCCCCCACAAATGTGATCCTTAATAATTTTTTCCAAGGTCTTGCCAAGAATAGAGGTGAGGCTAACCAGTCTATAATTACCTGGGTCCTTCTTCTTCCCCTTCTTGAAAATAGGGACCACATTGGCCCTTTTCCATTCCTCTAGGACTTGTCCTGAGTGCCATAGTGCTCAAACAGTTGTGCTAGTGGTTTTGCTATGACACTGGCCAATTCCTTTAGTACCCTTGAGAACCGCCACTTGCATGCCATAATAGAGCAGGCAAAGAATGGTGATGAATTTTGCTGGGAATCCATGCTTCAGAAGGATCCTTCGCAGTGTTTCTTGGTTGACAGAGTCAAAGGTTTTCATGAGGTCAAAGAAAGCCACAATGAGAGGTTTATGTTGTTCCTGAGATTTTTCCTGCAGCTAGCAAGTAGTGAAGATCATGTCAGTTGTTCTTCTTGATGCCCTAAACCCACACTGAGATTCAGGGAGCAGCTTTTCATCTAGTGAAAGGAGGCAGTTCAGGAGGGTTCTCACAATGATATATATTCAATGACACTAATATTCAATGTTCAGTATAAACTAGAGTATATTCAGTGACATCAGGTGTCAGACACATGGCTTGCAGCCAGATCTGGCCTGTGGAGCTGTTTCACCTGGGGTGGGTCTTCCAGGAAGACTGGGATTTGTGGGGTGGTGAGGTGAGTGGGAGAAGGGCCTGCTGTGAAATTAAAAGTGACAGAGTCCTGGTGGGCACGTGTCATCATCAGGGGGGCAAGTTCTGGCTGTGATGACCCTCATGCCACTGCTTACCCTGCCATCACTGCCACTGCCCAGAAGGCTCCTTCAGTCCAGGTCCAGACTGTTAGGAGCCCTGTGGTCTGCAGCTGGCATGGGAGTGCAGGTGAGTTTGACAATCCTGAATTATATCTTGCTTGTAGACTCAATGGAAAATAGCCAATGGATGAGCGATTTCTTTTGCAGCAGTCACTGTCTGTTACATCCTTCTACCCCCACAAAGCTGCATACCTAACATGCTTCATCCAGGTGAAAATACATTCTCTCCATAAAAGGCAAATTAGGGATATGAGAAATGGGACTTAAGTCCTATTGGCTATGGTCTTTGGAAAAGCATCTTCATCCAGAGAACTATTTGTAGACCAGGCTGGATTCTTGCACAGGAAGACTAAGTATAATAAATGGTTGTTCATTAGGCAACATGAGATAATGAATAGGCACTAACCAGTGAATTGAGAAACCATAGTTTTAGTCTTGGTTTTTCCAGTGAGTCTAGGCATGTCACTTCAGCTTTTATCACCTCTTTTTCGTCTCCCATTGTCTGGTGGCAGAGACTTGTCTCATTATATTTTCATGTGGCACAAGGTTCTGATCTTGATTTGGTGTTGCTACATGTACTAAGAAACAAGAAGGAATCATCTTTGTGTGGTCAGCTGGTGTTACAGGGCACTCCAGTTGCCCTGTGTCTGCATAGGAGGAGGACTGCCAGAGGGGGAGCTCTATCAGTGATTAGGCAGCACAGCTGCAGGTTACCAGGGCAACTAATGAAGGTCAGCTGACCTAGGGGGCGGGGCTTGGCTCCTATAAAGCCCAGAGCCAGAGTCAGGCTGGCAGTTCTCTGCTGGTAGCCAGAGGAGCAGGAGCTCTGAGAGAGAGGGACAATGTGAATGCAGCCCACAAGAGCTCCAGAGGTTGGAGCAATGATGCTGTGGGATAGCTGGGAAGCTTATGCTGTTATGGCCAGGTGTCTTATGTTTTGTTATAGCCAGAGGTTTGTGTTTGTGTTCTGTTGTTATTACTACCAGTGGTTTGGGTGAGGCTGTAGGGGAAGGAGGAGGCCTCCTAAGGGACCCCAGCAGTGTGGGGATCCCAGCGCCTGTGGGGGCGCAGGGTGCTTATAGGGGGCCACAGAGGTGTGGGGCCCTAGCACTAGAGAAGGCGCAGTGGAGCGCCAGTGAAGGTGCAGCAGCCCGGCGGTGTGTAGACCCCAGCCCCAGAGAGGGGGCATTTGACAAGGAGGCCAAGTTGGGCATAGAAAGGGGGCAGCACTGAGAAGCCCAAGGGGGGTACTATTGGAGAAGCCCAAGTTGGGCGCAGCAAGCCCAGAGAAGGGGTAGCACTGAGAAGGGGGTCCTAGAAAGGGGGTTATTTTACTGAGAAGCCCAAGTTTGGGCACAGGGAGTCCCTGAAAAGGGGCCGCATTTGCTAAGGATCCCAAGTTGGGCATAGTCAGTCCCAAGGGGGGGCGCCATTTTACTGAGAAGCCCAAGTGTGGGCATTGGGAGTCCCTGAAAGGGGGCTGCATTCCTTTGGAGGCCCAAGTTGGACATTAGTCAGTCCCAGGAGGGGGCAATATTGAGGAGCCCAAGAGGGGCAACGATTGAGAAGCCCAAGAGGGGCCACATGGAGAAAGCCCAATAGGGGCACTATTTGAGAAGCCCCAGAGGGGGCATGACAAGCACCCGAAGGAGGGGTGCCAAATATTGGGAGAGGCGAGCCCCAGGAAGGGGGCAGGAGAATTGAGGAGCCCAAGTAGGGTGAGGATTAGGAGGCCTGGTGGGGGCACAGCAAGCCCCAGGGAGGGTGCAGGAGATGTAAGGAGTCCAAGGGGGACACAGTGAACTCCAGGAAGGGGGGCAGCATTTGGGAGCCCAAGTTGGGTCCAGTCAGAAGGGGGCAGCATTTGGGAGCCCAGGTTGGGCACAGTCAGCTCTAAAGAGGGGGCAGTATTGAGGCCCTAGGCAGGGGGCAGAGCACTGAGAAGCCCTGTGAGGGCAAGGTGAGCCCAGAGAGGGGAGTGCCATATCTAGGAGCCTGGTGTGGGCGTGGCGAGTCCAGAGTGGGGAACGCCATATTGAGGAGCCCAGTGTGGGTGCATAGAGTCCAGGAGAGGGGCAAGACTTGAGACGGCCCAGAGAGAACAAGAGAGGGGCCACGATATCCGTGAGGCTTGGGCTGCAGTATTGGGGAGGAAGGAGCTGCAGACAACTCCCCCCCTAGTGGAGGGGGCAGTATAAGGAGAAGGGTAGCCTCCCACTAATGAACCAAATAACACCAAAGACGCGGCAGGCAAGTGGGCAGGCGATTGCCCAGAGACAGGTGCGGGAAACATATTGAGGGTGGCCTTGGCGCACCCTGTCACAGCTGGATATCCTTTATCGTAACTACGGTAACTGTACTTGGACCCTCTATGTAGATTAGAATTCTTTCTTGAGTGCTGTTCGTATACCAGAGGGTCTTGGGTATGCCTAAATGAAATATAAGTTCATAAGGAGCAAGAACTCCAGGCTTTGGATCTGGACAGGTTGGAAAAATGGGCAGAATGAAATAGGATGCAGTTCAACAAAGATAAGTGCAAAGTGCTGCACCTGGGCAAAAAGAACCACCAACACACTTACAGGTTGGGGGATGACCTTCTCAGCAGTACAGCAGCGGAGAAGGATCTTCAAGTCAGAGTTGACTCCAAGATGAACATGAGTCATCAGCGTGACGAAGTGATCAACAAGGCTAACGGCACTTTATCATGCATTAGCAGATGCACGATGAATAGGTCCAGGGAGGTGATGCTTCCCTTGTATGCGGCAATGGTCAGGTCGCAGTTGGAGTACTGCATTGAAGTCAACTTTTGGGTGCTGCGCTTCAAGAAGGATGCAGAAAATCTTGAGAGGGTTGAGAGGAGGGCCACTTGTATGGTCAGAGCCCTGTAGGCAAGGCCCTATGAGGAGAGACCGAGGGACCTAGATCTCTTTAGCCTTCGCAAGGGAAGGTCGTGAAGTGATCTTGTGGCTGCCTATAAATTCATCAGGGGAGGGCAACGGGTAATAGGAGATGCTGTATTTACTTGGGCACCCCCTGGAGTAACTAGGAACAATGGCCACAAATTGATGGAGAGCAGATTTAGGTTGGACAGTAGAAAAAACTTCTTCACAGTAAGGGTTACCAGAATCTGGAATGGGTTTCCAAGAGAGGTGGTGCTCTCTCCCACCTTGAAGGTCTTCAAGAGGAGACTGGACAAACACACAGCTGAGGTTGCCTGATCCCAGCGCTCTTTCCTGCCCAGGGCAGGGGGTTGGACTCAATGACCTACTGAGGTCCCTTCCAACCCTAACCTCTATGAAGCTATAAACCTTGAATACTTTGGATATGCTCTCAACAATTTCTGTAGCTTGTTGCAAAGTTTTAGATGATTTTTAAAAGACTATAAGGATTTCTACATACATACATAGCTGTTGAGAGTACAAAAGAAAAAATGCTAGACAAAAGAAATTTTAGCTTGGAGGGCTCTAAATCTGAGGGACAAGGCAAATGCCTCACTGTCTATCTGTCTCATTATAGTAGTTTCTTTTGGTCTATTAGCCCAATATGAAAGGGAGTGAGTTTGACATGGAAGGGGGAAGGTTGGGAGGAGTGATGTGTTCTTGCTACAAATGGCTAAAATCACTGCTTCCTGATAGAAGCTTTCCTATACACAGGGGGTGCCTCCTGCATTAGTTAACAGTCACTAAGCCAGTGACTCGCTGAAATTATGTATAGGCATCATGTGACAATAGCTGAAGATCAGGCCGCAAACATTGCTTCTGTCATTAGGGGTTTCCGGTTCCAAGAAGTAAAAAATTAGGCAAAATAATGTAGAGGCCAAATAGCACTCAGGATATTGGAAACAATATAAAAAGGTAGATTATTTGGAATGGGAGCGGAAAACCAAAAAGACTTGTGTCAGAAGTGTGCTAATTATATTTGGAGTTATTTTAAATAGCTAAGGGTCCAACATACTTTTCTGGATTTTAAGTACTGCAGCATTGTAGTGAAAAAAATTTGAATCTGATAATTACATTTGCAGTGCCTGCTGTCCTATCTAGAATCAGTATATTGTTCCTCAAGTGCTGGATTTCCTAATAAATGCAATTGTACCTAATCATAGTGATATTTAGCTTGATTTTTTTTTGCATGTGAAGAGCGTAGTTTATATATTAATTTAGATAACTATACAAAATTTTGACAATTCTGTTAAAGAGAATGATTTTTTGATGATTATAAATCTCTCTGCAATTATCTAACGGTAAGAGATTTTACTGTAGCTGTTTTAAGTACTACCGAACCCTTTCCACAGATATGTATGCTGTTTAGAAGGCCACCCCTGTTTCCATTGAGTAGTATTGCATGCCTGAAATTTATACTATTTGATGGGAGTAAGGGTAGCATTTATATCTCAAATGAATTGTGCTCTCTTGTATTTCTAGCAAATGAGTTTGCTGGCATGGATTGTCAACAGAACAGCTAATTTTTAAGGGAATATTGCACCACGTGATTTAATAGAAATTGAACCTTAGGTTTATAATAGAGCCTGCACTGGAACTCTGATTCTGAGGGTGAAGTTATACATTAAACATAGACCAGACAATATCAGTGGAATGTTAAACCATTAAGGTTAGAATGTGCTGTGAGCAGTCACGCATTAAGGGTTAATACCAGGTGTTGCCTGCATAGCTCTGACTTGCCACTAAAGGGCTGGTGAGCAGGAGCATGGGTAGGCGCCAGGACACTTGGGCTGTATGGAGGGCAAGAGGCAGGGGTTGGGAGCACTGCATCCTAGATTTTGGAGAACTGAAGATTATTTGTTTTATCTCTGTGCAGCACACTGAAGTTGCCTTAACATGACCCAAGTAGCAGGGCCCAGGGTTAAGCCTCACCTGAAATGGCATAACTTTGAGATGCTCAGAGGGCACTTAGTGCAGGTTAACGAGCTATAAAATGTTGGTCTAAAGATAACATGTAACTTCACCGTAAGTGTCCTGTTCATCCAAGGAAGAGTAATAGATCATGTGACCCATTCATTTAGTTACAAAAGCAGTAAGACAAACGCTTCAGTGTTCAGTTGCTTGGAACAGAAGTGGACTAGGAAGAGAGAGGAAGGGAGAAAAATATTGTATGCCTTTCAAAGATTCAGAGATTGAGCCCAGGGATGCTTTAAGTTCATGTTAATGGGCAGAATCAGGAATTGAACCAAGCTTCGCTAAAGCCCAGTGGGATTGTTCACAAAACCATCCTTCACTGCCATAATACCTGTGTACTTAGATAGCATGTACAACTTTCTTCAAGTTTGGTCAATAGTTCAGTGATGCTGTATCAGGCTTGCATGCATTTGTGTTCTCACTGTGCGTGAGCAGTACAAGAGCAGCCAGCTGTATCTTATGCAGAATACAAAAAAATGGCAGTTAGTAAATTTCAAATATGGTATATGCTTTAAAAGAGAGCATAAAACCTTAGGAAAAGTAATGTGGTTGGCCATTGACCTTTTTATCACACTGTATGGAGAGTGGATCTTGCACTGCTCAATTCTATTATAAATGTTGTGAATCCAAACTGAATTGAGATGTACTGATACTGCCCCAGCAAGAAAATTGCTCATTCATTCTCTGTAACTCTTTGTCATAGTCTGTGAAAAGCACTATATAAATTGCCAACAATAAACTACAATGCAATATAAAAAACATAGGCTGATAGAAAGCAAATCAGGTTGCAATTGAAAACTGTACTATGTCAGAAAAAGGCATCCAATCACAATGCAGTAGTTCAGTGTTGCCCAATCTGATACACTTGCCTGCCAAGTCAGTAATTCGGCAAAGCAACTAGTATGACTCCTCTGTGTAGTCTAGTGAAACCAGCAAAGCCCCTGGAAACTGAGCAATGAATCACTATTTTCCATGGTACCTGTTTATGTTCAGGTTGAGTCTATCTTCATTCACACATGGGCTGTTTTCTCATACAGTTCATAGATGGTTTTAAGATCAAATCGTATACTGTCTAATGTTTAAAAAATGGTAGAGTAATTGTACAATATTTTCTCCTGTTGAGGAATAGAGCTGAGGACAGAAAACTGTGATTATGCTAAGTATGCAAAAAGAAGGGTGTGGCTGGGCACTCAGAGTGCCCACCACTTGTGGAGAGTGCAGTGGGACGTCGAGCCCGCCAGCCACCGGTGAATGAGCAGCAGGGCGCTGAGCCTGCCTGCTGCTGTGGAGGAGAGCACGGCGGGGCGTTGAGCCCACTGCCACTGGTGAGGAGAATGTGGCAGGGCGCCGAGTTTTTCTGCCATTGGTGAGAGTGCGGCAGGGCGCCCAGTTTGTCTGCCACTGTGGCAAGATCGCGGCAGGGCATTGAGCCCGCTTGCCGCCGGTGAGAGCATGGCAGGGCATTGAGCCCGCCTGCGCTGATGAGGAGATTGTGACAGGGCACTGAGCCTGCCTGCCACTGTGGTGAAGATTGTGGCAGGGCACCGGGGGTGCCTGCCCCTTTAAGGCCCTGGAGCAGGCAGCCTCAGGTGCCTGATGAGGGCAGCCATTTTGTGGCAAGGGCTGCCTATGTAAACTGGGCAGTTTGGCTGCTGGGGGTCAGGCAGCAACATCGCCTGGCCGGAGAGCTGCTGGCAAGAACACCCCGAGGTAAGGGGGAGCTGTAGGAGTGGCAAGGAGGCTCCATTGATCCTGGGCATGACCTGAAACTGCACCCTGCCGGGAGTGGGTGGCCTGGTGGGGCTCTCAGTGGCACGGGAGCCCCCAGGAAATGCCAGGCCAATTACCACCCTGGTGAAAGGCGAGTCAGGGTGCCATAACCCCTTTGCCCCACTGCTGGGTGGGTAACCCCGTTGGTTTATGTTTGGAAGGGCCCAGAGGGTGGACCCAGAGCGAGAGAGTGAGGGGCTAGAGACCTAGCCCGAACATGCAAATACCCTCAACTGGCCCATGCTAGGGCCAGGGCTAAGGGAGCCAAAAGGGCCGGGGGCTCACCACGAGGGATGCCCAAGAGCTGGGGGCCTGGGTTCCTCCCGACTGGCCTGGAGGTGGGCTAGGGCAAGTTGCTGAAGGTCCAGGGAGGACCACACCCGAGAGGGGAAGAAGGCACCATGGTTGTCCTTAGGAGGTGGGGATAGCGGTGCGGTTATGGTTTTGGGGGGGCTAGGTAGCCTGGATGACAGCAGCGAGGCCGCCTGACTGGAGGGTTCGTAGAAGGGTCCGGTATGGAGGATTCTGGGGCCCAGCGAGGGGCCGGTGATCAGAGTAATACCAAGATGCCATCTGTGAGGCTTGGGCTGCGGTATGGGGATGGAACGACCTGCAGATATCGCCCCCTGGCATCGGGGCACGAGTGGGCAGCCTCCTGCTTATTAACATCAGTTATGGAACCTTAAGATCAAGTCGTGGCAGATGAGAACAGGCAGGCGGTTGGCCCACTGAGACAGGCAGGTGGGCCGTAGAGCATGGAGAACGGCCCCGGGGTGCCCACCTGTCACAAAGGGAATTGTTATAAAATTAAAAGATGACAAAATCAAAATGGATAAATGAAATACTTCACAACATGTTCAATTAGGTTGTCAATTACCAGGGGAACCTGCTGAGGCCAAGAATTGGGGGGGAAAAAAAAAGGGATGAGACATTTCTGTATATATAAAGACACTTAGGATTAGTGTTGATATAGTTTTTGCAAGAGATAGAAAGCCTCATGCTTCAGAGTTTCAACTCGTACTACTGATCCAGATGAGGTGGGGAGAGGTATAAAATTACCCTCATCTGCTTTAATGCAGGTTCTTACAACTTCCTCTGAGGCACTTCATACTGGCCATTATTGGAAAAAGGATACTGGCTTAGTAGACACCTGATTCTGAGTCAGGAACATAATAGACATGATAAGTCTAATATACCAGACTGGTTCACCTATGGAGGAGGAGGAACACTTACTGCTTTTAAGTATGAATGGGAATTTCCCCCCCAAACTGACTCCCCACCTCTGTTTCATTAATTGCTCATCTTACTTTCCATCACAGTTTCACTGTGATGTCACAAAGGCCATGGGTGTCTAAGTCATGGGTGACAAATGGGAGGAGAGCAGCGGCATTTTCACTGTGTATGTGTGTATCCCTATGGACGTGCATATTCATATTTGAAGCTCTTAAAGCTTCTGAAAAAAATAGAGAACTTCCTTGTCACTTTCAAAATGTGCCATGTGAAGCATTTTGACCAGTGAAAGAACTGGAGAAATTTGTTAAAAATTCTTCTTGTTGTTCAGTGGTTCTTACTGTCTCAGGGACACTCTGCTTAGTGCTTCTTCTGTGGGGCTTCTCCTCCCCCACACCCTACCCCTTTCAACTCAGGTATTATCCTAGATCCCAGATTGTGCCTTGGTGTCATTGCAGGTTGTTAGATGCCAATGGGATGAAGTACAAGTGTCACAGGTATTTCCACAATTCAAGAAACGGGCTAACACAAGAAACAATATAATTCAGTGTGGCTCAACGGGAGAAGTGGGCAGGGCATTGCTGCCCATCTTGCACTGACCTGTTTTATTTCAAACACCAGGGCTTAAGGGTCTGCTTCCCTGGCCCTTCCTTCCCTCTTCTTTACTTGGCCCATTTTTTCCCTTGGGATTACCCTGATGGCCTCTTGGCCAGGTGTCCCAGGGGCTCCATGTGTTCTCTGCCGGGCCCATTTGTGGTCAAAAATGGCAGAGGTCCGCCACTGGCCCACTACGGGCACACAGATGGACTGCATGGAGGCTAGGGCGTTGCAGGCTACCCCTCCAGGGTTTACCCTCTGCAGGTACCCTCAAGGCCTGCCAGACTGCTCTCTCCCATCCCCATCTGACCTTTCTTGGAGTCAACTTCTGTTTTACACAGTCTGGCTGGCTCTGCTGCTGCGGTCTGGATTGTCCAGTTCCAGTGAGTGGGTCTGACCCCAGACAGGCTACCAGAGCTGTGCCTGGCTCCTTCCAGGCAGTCTTCTGGCTGGGGTCTGGCTGCCCTACAGTTTTGGCCCTCTTCAGGCTCATGGAGGCCTGGATCATTGCTCCTGGCTCATTGGCTGACAGAGGCAGCAGTAGGGTGCTTCCAGCAGTGAGGAGCACGTCCAGTGCACAGATGCTTCCTGCCTGGCCCCTGAGCGCCTTTTCTGTATGTGGCCACTGAGCTCTGGGCCAATTGCAGATGGACCCTCCAGTCACAGTGCATCAGCTGTGCCAGCTCTGGCCCAGCCACTTGGCCTGCAGCAACAATATAAGTTAGGCGGGGACCTGTCACAAGCAGACTGATAATACTGCAGCATGAGCTAGAGATGCTCTTTGCTTGTAGAGGCTTAACTTTGGGATGCTCAGAGTGCACTTAGCTTTTCTCTTCCAGCCGTAATGCATGGATACGCCCATCTTGAGAGCATTGAATACATGGGAAAAGTAACATCTAATATCATCAAGGTTAGTAGTTAAAATTCCCATTGTATTAGGGAATTAATTTAAAAGTTGATACAAATCTTTTTCTAGGTCTTATGGCCTATGTTTTTAAGAGGTCAGCTGTCATTTGAGAATCAAAATAAATGGTTAGGTTACCAAGAATTCCAGTGTTGGATAAAGAGGTTTTTGAAAACCTGAGCATACATGTCACTGGAAGCTGCTGACTGATGAGCATTTTTGTAAATCTGGTCTTTCTTTAGATGCCCAATGAAAACTTTTGAAAATTTAGGCTTACTTTGGGAGCAGGAAAGGAGCACAGGCACTGAGAGCTTGGAAACCTGGCATTGAGCCACTTGGAAAATCTAGCCTGATGTAGTTTGATTTAACTAATGCTCAGCATTGTTTATTTGTTTAATGCCATATAAATAGAATACAGAGCCATGAAGTATCTTAAACTAAACTTTGTAGTGTGTGTAGGTCTGTAGTATCTTAAATTTGCTTTCACTCTCCTAGCCATTTCATATTGCTCTATGAAACAGAGCTGAAAAAGCTCAGGTCAGTGCTGTATCATAAATATGGCCTTTTTTAAGCATTTTGAATACCTTTACCCTGAAAAGCTGTTTTTCACCCAAAAATGATGTTGTGTTTGTGTTAAAAACTAGTATGAATTAGGCCCATTTTTGTCTCTGCTTAGTTGTTTTAAAAATGAAGGAAGCGTGTCAAATTTGAGGCAACTATGTTAAGACACTCACATTACATACTTTTTCCATTTAACAGGTAGCATGTTAACTATTTTGGGAATCTAACATGCGCAATAAGGCAGTGTTGTCACAAAGCCAATCATGACAGTGTTATCTAGTTGTAAAAGGTTTGTTTTTGTTTTTTTTTCCCAGTACATTTTTTAAAGGAAAATGATTGATTCCATGAGATCATATTCAATATTTGTGCATGGAATTTTGACAGTACAGTACAGTTTGCTCTAGGGCAAAATGCAGTCTCACTTTCCAGCTAAATGGCTTTGGTTCCTCAAATTCTGTGTGTTGGGTGCTGGGAAACCATAGCAGAAAGTTTCTGTATTGAAAGCCCTGAAATCTGTTTCTCTGCACCCAGGAGCCTAGGGACATAATAAACAGCACATTTAGAGGAGGTTCTCTTTGGGGAATAGCTTGCCCAGTTTGTATTGTTAAAAACTTAATGAGTTCATGCGATTGACTCTGCTGCAATTATTTCCTAGTGATGTATGACAAGTAGCTGTTCTTACTGGCTTATAAAATGTTACAGAGCTCCATTAATTTGCCTTTCATTAGCTATGTAATTTTGCTAATGAACCAGTATATTTAGAGGCATTACATCCTATGAGAATTATGAGTTTGACTATGGGGCCTTATGGAAGTGTTGCACACATTGCTCTAACCCATATTACTACCAGAAATTCGTTCTGCCCTGCTGCATCTAATTGTATTTTTACTTCTGTTCTGAAGTAGATCCATCTCCTATTGATAAATGAATAATAATTTCATATATGAAATTACACATTTAATGCAAGTTTGGACTGTTAGTGTTAAATGATTAACTTTGCTAATTGTGTAATATTGCCAGGCATAATCATACATTTAATCATTAACCCTTTTCCATTGCATTGCTATTTAAATTCAAATGTAGTATACTATTCTAATATGTTCTTGTTGCCCTTTTATCAAATATTAATAACAATGGTATAAAATAAAGATTAGAGACCAAGACTAAAATAACTAAACTGCATTAGAACCCAGGAAAAAATAATCTGTGAGTAACTGAAGGATGCAATAAATCTTTGGTGTGACTAGGTTTAGAAGGAGTTGCCACCTGAAAGATTTAGAAAATGACTGGCTAGAAAAATGTCTGGCTAGAGATGCCCTGATATGCATAAAGTTTTCTTGATGTTCAGCTTTGTAGCTTTAGGATGAAGCAGTAAGAACCACAGAGAAATGTGCAATGA
Organism: Caiman crocodilus; assembly: GCA_030014935.1. Lineage (NCBI taxonomy): Eukaryota > Metazoa > Chordata > Crocodylia > Alligatoridae > Caiman > Caiman crocodilus. The sequence goes on from JAGPOW010001034.1 coordinate 2,986,946, forward strand.
AGCAGTACAGCCGTAATGTTATTGTAAAGCATTTGTGTTCTGCTTGAGTGACTCTCAGTATTTGTTAGGCCATAGGTGATTATAGACAGCTAGGCATTTCTGCCTGTTTGTATTACACTAGTGTCTAGAGGCTCTGAATTTGAGGCCTTTTACATAGCAGAAAACAGCTCGTACCTTGAACTTCCAGTCCAAATAAGCCAAGCTGAGGGTGAGAGCCAGTTATTTTTGATCCTCACTTTATAGGCAAAGAGAACTGGAAAGATTAAGAATATCTCTACATCAGAGCCACTGCTCTGACTGCAGCTTGTGTAGACATATTTAGCTTAGCATTAAAATAACAAGCTGAGGTACTGATTAGGAGTGTGAATACAATAGCACAAAGCGCTGCATCTAAATGTTTACTCCATTACTTAGGTGTGTTTACAGCTGCGTTTGGTACTACTCTGGCTACGCTGACAGAACCATAGGAAGCGAGGCTGGAAGGGACCTCAGGAGGTTCCAGCTTCCTCCTCAAAGCAGGAACGTGACTTTCCAAACCGGCCCATACAAGTGCTTGTCTAGCCTAGTCCTAAAACTACACAACCTTGTTGCACAAGAAGATATATAGCCCAAGGAACATCCTAACCTGCCATAGGGAGAAGAGAGAGCTGCCAAGGTCCCACCATTGCAATGTTTGTTAAATACACTCAAGAGAGCAGAGGAGGAGCGTGCTCCTCCCAGTACATACCAATCTGACAGTGGAATAAAATTCCTTCCTGGCCCCATGTGACACCAGCTAATCCCAGAAGCATGGGGAGCCATAGACACCCTCCACTCTGTTCTGCAGCCTAGGGATAGCAAACAGCTTCACACATCTCACCTTTCTGTCATTCTTTCCCTTTTCATAAGTGTACCTCAGCCCCTTTAAACTTTTGTAACTAAGGTGGTTGTGGAGCTCTGCTTCATTCTCCTGCTGAGTATTGTTATCTCCCATATCTGCCCGCTCTGGGCTGCAGAGCTCCAGGGGTGGATCCTGCAGGAGTGCAGTGGTGCAGATGCACCCCTCCCCCTTTCCACAATGTAGCTTGGCAGCTCCAGTTCCCCACAGCCCCCAGTACCTGGGTCACCTGTGGAGTTTGCACTATGTTGTGGGAACAGCAGCTAGGGACATTTTCAATTCCCCAAAGCAGGTAAGAATCCCCCCTTGGCATCCGCATCCTCTGTGCTCAGTGGCACCACCGCTCCCTTCTTATTCCCCCTTGGCCTCTCTGCGTACACCTTGGGGTGCAAGAAGGGGAGACTGCCTACCACTGCTGCAGTTTCTAGCTGACCTGAAGGCAAGAAAAGCCCCAGAGCCTCTTCTGCCATGCTGCAGCTGGGACAGTGAGGGGCTGGCTTCAGCCTCCCATCCCAGTCCCTTCAGGTGTTCCCCACCAGCCTGGGAGTAGGCATGGAGAGGGAACCTGGCCACTGCTGCCACTGTCCCCTCTGCACCTGGCTTCGCATGCAGCTGCTCCCTGCAGCCCCAGCTGGAATGGGTCAGAAGCAGCTGGGCAGTGCTGGCTGTGTGGAAGTGGGAGGAGATTTTTACCTGATTTGTGGCTTTAAAATGAAATTGGAAAGACCACAATAGGTCAGAATGACTTTGACACTGTGAATTTGTATTTGAAATACTGGCATTGTCTTGTGAATCATGGATAGGTGTTTGCTCACCTAACTGTGCTAATATTGTGTGGCACCCCGTGGCACCCTTAAAGGGATCTTACAGTATTCCAGGATATTGCAGCACCCTGGATGAGAGTGACTGAAATACACATATCCTCAGTAATTGTCAAGGGCTGTGCAGGAAGTGAGAGCTGGGGACTGAACCCAGATCCCCTGAGGCCCAGTACAATGTTTCATAAGGCATCTTTCCTCTTGCCTACAACATATTCCCATAGCAATTGAATGATTCTGGGTTTTGGGTATGATCTGAAGTACAGTCAGAAGGTTTGCAATTAAGTTACTAATTAATGTTACAGTGAAATGTCTTCAGGATATGAAGCAGACCAAGCAAAATACCATCTTTGACCAAAGTTAAAACAATCCTTTGAAAAGCCTGACAAGTCTCTTAAATATTAACTTGGAAGGGAGAGTCATTTTGCTTTGAGATTATCATCAGAATTTAGATGCTGTATATTGTACTAGGATAAAGAGAGAATTTGGCAGATCAACTTCTTCCTTGGGAGTTCCCAGATGATTGGAACAGGCTTCCCTTTCAGTTTAAATCAGCAAACAGCATAATCTCCTTTAAGACTGGGATTTAAATGGTTGTTTGAAGGAGGATTGTGCAAAATCTATTTCCAGTAATATGGTTAATGGAAGTCAGGAGAATGCATTGTTTCCATGAGATTTTGCACAGCCCTATTGTGTGCAGGGTAATCTTGAGATTATTGCAGGAATTTGTCCTGTGTGTTAGGCACTGTTTTTATTTAATATTTAGATATACTAATGGAGTCACATTATGGACAGATTTGCTGTCCACTGGCTCTTTTGGAAAAAGAAGGCAGCTGCTGCTCCTGGAAAGTAAGGGCCTTGTTACATGATAGTTTTAGGCAGTTTCTGGAGCTCTTAATCCCTGGCTTGGCTACACATTAACACCTTTTAAATTGCTTAAAATGCTCGTTATTTATCTTAAAATTGTACCAGAGCAAGGATTATTTCTAATTTGCCTAATTTTACTCCTGTTCCATTAAGGTGTGGCCATTCCAGACAACTATTCCACCCAAGATGAAGCCCTCGAACATGCCAAAATGCAGTGGTCCCTCCTGAGTCAGGGCGAGGAGAAATGCTGGGACACAGAGAGGCCGAGCATGGTGCTTCACCCCCACCCCCACCCACCATGTGATGTTGGGCAGAGTGAGCACTGTAGCCCTAGGGTGCCCAAAGGCCAAGGTGCTTCCCAGTGCTGCCCAGACGAGATTGATGCTCCCACCTTGGCTAGTGTGGAGGAGGAGGGGGGAGCAAGCACTGGAGAAAATAAGAACAGGCTCTTCAGAGCTCAAGGAACAAACTGAATTGGGCAGTGCTGGTAGGCACTAGGCCTGTGCAAAGCAGCTAGATTTGCTTTGGATTAGCAGTTGGTCAATTCAGGGGACAGCAACTCAATTAGGTGATTCGAATCACTGTCCTGAATCAATTTGGCCGAATCTGACTCGGAGATTCAGCTGCTACCAAATCAGCCAAATCTCCGAATCGCACAGGCCCCATCCCCTGCCCTGTTTCAGTGGCTTCCCTACCTGGCCCCAGCTCCTGGCTATTTGGGGGGGGAAAAAAAAGCCCCCACTCACTAGCTCCTGCCTGGTGAGGGGGTGGGGGGAAATCCCTGGTGCCCTCCCACTGCCCCACACCATGTTGGGTCTCTTATGAGTCCCCTGACCCCCATCCACTGTCCCAGCCCCACCCCCATGGCTGCCCCATCCACCCCAGCTCCTGGCCCTTTAAAAAAAAACAAATCAAAACCCCCGGGATCACCAGCTCCTGCCCAGTGGGAGGCAATCCCCACTGCCCCCTACTTCCCCACGCTGCAAAGGGGCTCTTCCACAAGCCCCCTGAGGCCACTGCAGCAGCTGGTGAGTCTGGATTTTTTTTTT
>JAGPOW010001034.1:2997272-3010034 GCA_030014935.1 Caiman crocodilus
GGTGTAGTACTTTGTAAACATCGGCTATTGGCCCTCCAACGCATGTTTGGAGGAGGGTCAAGAGGGACACATCCCACTTGGTTCCATAAATCTCCGTGATCGCTGTGACTGCTGGTGCCGTGACAGGTATCATTCCGGGGTCCATTACTAACCATTGGGGCCACTCTCGAGATGGCTTTTCTCCTCCTTCTGGCTCGTCACCGGAACTGCCACCAAGGTGTTCGATATCGTCGCTGGTTGGCGGTCCGGTGAAGTCGTCTTGGTAATCCTTACGGCTCTTCAGTCTTTCCTTTTTTCAGCCTGCGTGAACCTTTCGCAGGATCGCGAAATTTGCGGGATTGGCCAAGTTTTACACTCGGAGGTGATTGAAATGTCAGTGGCATGTCCATTACTCCAGTGGCCGTTACGTATAAGATGCTGAGCCTCTTCTGCATCTACGGACTCTGAGGCGTGTTCAAGAACTAGCCGACCTAACCACATGACAGGAGTTTCCTCCAGTTCAATGGCGGTAGTTATTGTGAGGTCTTTTAGTTCGGCTCTGATCTGGGTACGAGTGGTAATTGTCATGGTGGTATTGCCTTGTTCATCGGTGTTGGTTTTTACCACTTGGACAGGGCAGAGCTGCTTAGGTGGTTGTAAAATGAGAGGTGTGGTCGGGAGGCTGGGATACAGTGACAGGATCTGTCCCTCCCCTGGGGGTGGAGCGTTAGCCTCCGGGGGGGCGGGGCACTTGGGGATGCCGGCATCTGGTTCCCGCCTTCTTCCCGGTAAGGGGGTGGGTTCTCTCCCTTCCCTTTCTGATTTGCCTCTGCTGGTGTGGTGTCATCTGATGCAGTGGTTTCTTCTGCCCCTTTGAGGGCGGTTTGTAAAGTGTAACTGAGCTCATTTACTACTTTGGTGGCTTGTACGAACACGCGGACCAAGGTACCTAGTACTGCTGTTTTGTCCAGCCCCTTCGCCCACCTCCCTAGCCCGCCCCTCTTTTCTGGCAGTTGTTCTAGCTTGAACCAGAGCCCGGTTACTGGAGCGTGAGCTGGGCCCTCAAAGGGTGTGGGGGGGCACTCATAATTGTTGGCTGAGATAGGCATTCCCGCCACTTCGGTGAGGCATAATAGCGCGGAAAATTCCTGCGCAGGCGTTCCCCTGTCACCTTGGGGAGGGTTTGTTCCGGCGTGCTCTGGTGGCGCTCAGTGGGGGGTGAATTGGACACTGGGAGCTTCTAGGCAGCAGCCCAGCGCTGCTGCTGTTAAGTGACAATACCATATCGGACCCCCAGCCTCTCCCGTGGTGAGGTTTCCGGCTATTTCCCCTTCTCTCAGTTCGGTGGAGGTCGTCCCACCGTGGTAGACGATGTGTTGCCACAGTGCATCTCCATCTTTCGTGGGGGGTCTAGCCCCCAGCTGCCACGGACAATGGCGGACTGCTGTCTCAGAGTTGACCCAAGAGCATCCTGTTCGTGATGTCACGTCAGCGCGGGCTATTACTGGGTTCGGATGCTTGGGTACTCAAGAATGAGACAGGTGATTGATTTTAAGGCGTTTTATTGGTTAAAATACTTACAGACGCCCGGCCAACAAGGTGCCGGCCAAGCGGAGGGGCGGCAGTTTAAGCGAGGAGGGGCAGATGCTTTAGCGGCGGGTTGTCGTTAGCGGGTTCACGGGTTGTGGGGACACGCGGGGTGATCAAGCCTGCGTCCGACCAGTGGCAAGGTCCCGGAGTTACTCCCTGCCTTTGGGGCAGGGGCTTTCTTTTATACTAGGGATTAATGTGAGGAATTCTTTTCGTGCTCACGAGAAAAGCTTTCATGGGCTTTTTCCCTGGTCGGGAGTTGATTGGTGATCACAGGTCTTGGCTTCCACAGTGGAGCTTTGCCATTCACGTTCTATTTTTAGCAAAGCCATGTTGTATCGGTCTTGTACTTTACCTGCCATAGTGGCACACCACTTTACAGTGCTCACTAATTTTGACAAGGGGAAGGCAGCATATATTCCCATGGTTCCTTGGCAGGATTAAAGAACCTATTTGTAGTCCAAACTGCAAGTTCTTTTGAGAAGTCAGCATCTGAAGAATGGGAGGTGAAGCTTTGGTGATTAAAAAAAACAAAAGCAAATCTTTAAAATATCAGTACATTTAAAAGGGACTATTCAATCTTATCTGAGCACAAAAGTGAACAGTGCATGGACTTTCGGTTCTTTTTGTTGCCTACATAATTCTAGTTTCTCTTTCAGCATGTCCTTTTTGGCTGACTCAGACTGTCTTGAGCAGAATGCATTAAATGTTCCTTTGGCATGCCTCAACAACCCTCTGGGTTTACTGGTGAGATGCAAGGTTATTTGACTCTTGGCACTTTGTTTCTATTCTCACTTGCAGAAATCAGAGTATTCCTGTAACTATTACTCAGTAATTGCACTTCTGAACCATATATTTCTTTTTAAAATCGGAACCTCCATGTTTGTTATTCCTTGAGGTTTAAATGGATAAATACCAGCTCCCTTTCCTGTGGTGAGGACAGTCTTGGGTTTTGAATTCTGTCGAGCTGTTCAACAGAATGACAGGCAGTAAGTATACCCTCTCGTAACTAGCTAGTTAGAGAACCCTCCTATGGGGAAATGCCAGTATATGAAGCCTGTTCTATCTCATGCTGAATATGGAAGAAACAAAAGCTACCTTCAGCTTTGCCCCTGCCTCCACACAGTGTTACAATAATTTGGTCCCTGAGACTTCCCTACCATATGTGGGTGAAAACAGTAACACCACTGGTGGCCTTTTTACCTCTGGTGTTATGACATCTCTAGATCTGCTCACTGGTCACTTGAGCATATGATGATCTTTACATAAAATCATTCGAGCCTAGCTGAAAGAGCTTTAAGATGGAAACTCAAGAAGTCAAGTGAACCTTAAACAAAAATGCAATCCTTATTTTGGACAACAGTAGGGTTATATCAATTTTTTAATGGCCTGTTTTGTACTAGTTCTCTTTCCACTGGACTCAGTAGCAAAATTCTTATGGATCTGAAGTTGTAAATAAGTTATAAAAGAAAACAAGTGCTGGTTTATTCTATGAAAAAATATCTTGTTTTCATTTGACACTGTCACAGGCAGAGAAAGACCGGAGTGACTCCTGGGTCCATGAGGGAGCTCCAGGACTGGGGCAGAGGGCAGAATGGAGAGGAGAAAGAGAATAAAAAAGACAACTTACTCACTGCAGGATGGGAGGAAGAGCAGAGACGGCAGGAGAAGCTCACATGTGGCTCAGATCACGCCTTAAATTACTTACAACTGGAGGATGACATCACTCCTAATCGCCGGCTGGCAGAGATAAAAGGGCCGGTGGCGAAATGGAGCAGGGCGTGCACGTGGCTGCTGGGAGGGAGCTTGGCTGGTGGAGCTGGCCGGAGGCATGGAATCCCAGAGCTGACCCCTGGCACTCACTGCGGTGGATTAAAGGAACCCGGGGGTGAGCCACCACCCGAAGCCAGCATAACAATTGCAGGTGAGCCGAGAGAGAGAGGTAAGAGCCCTGATGGTGCTGAGAGAACAATGGACTGAGGAAGACCCGGAGAGGGGGCTGCCGCCCAGGGAAGACCCGGAGAGAGGGTCATGCCAGTGGGATACCGGGCAAAGAGTGGTGGGAACCTAAGATAGGAGAGGGCCACTGAACTGAGCCACGACCAGGTGACCTGGTCACCAAGTGGAGGGGTAGAGGCTACTGGCTTTACAAGGAAGCCTAATAGGGGCAGGGGCATGCCTTTCTTGAGGCCCATTGAGTTTTTATTTGAGTTTTGAAATGTGTTTTGTGTTCCCTGGGATTAGAAGAGGCTAAGGTCACAACAGCAGGGTGCTAGAGCAAGGGGTGAGCTCATTATTTGTGCATCTGGGGAATTATTCAGGCACCCACAGAAACAGCCAAGATCTGCTGGGCTGGGTAAGGGTGAGGTGCAGGGAAGGAGTAGCCTCGCAGAAGACATCTACAACACAGGTGACTGACGAGGCTAACTGCGCTACACGAAGCCCCACCCATTGAAAGATTCAAGTCATGGCAGGTGAGAGGGTGGACTGCAGCATGGGGGAAAACCTCCCAGAAGACCACCTGCGACAGCCAGCCAAGTACTGGTAAGCACTTGGAGCAAGGAAGCCCGAGGTAAGACATATGAGGCCCGGCGGGTACAGACACAGCGATTTTGTTTCACGCAAATGGGAAGAGATTTCTATAGGCAATAAGTCCTTTCCATAGTTGCCCTGCCAAGAAAAGGGTGGCATATGAAAGATGTTTGGAATTTTTTCTAAGATGGTGTTCATTCACAAAAATCTGATATCACATACAAAAAAATCTGCCAAATGAAAATCAGTGATATTGCACATCTGTATTCTAGCCCCAGCTTTCCCTTCCATTTGGGTAGTTTCTCAAATAGACAATGAATTTCTATCACTTTCATGCTAATTTAGGACCAAAATCTCCACTGCCTCACAAGGTTACACAGGCAAGGATTTTTACCCTTTTTAAAGCATTCATAGTTTTTAGTTAAGGTCAAGGCAATTTGTATGTATATAGTATGCTTCTTTTGGGTCAAAAGCTAAGAGGCACACAATTTCTAATGAAAGCGGTATCTGAGATGGACTTGTTCATAGAAAAAATAAACAGGACAACATTTTCAATATCTAGATAGAAGAAGTATTATTTTGCAGCTGAAAATTCCACTAAACATTGATTTTATTATGTAGGAACTCTTCTGACAGCTAAAGCTGCCCATAAAACTTTTATGTCACCATTATTACTGAATCATCTCTAGAAGTGTACATTTTATATAGTGGATTTTTATCCACTAAATCGTGTTCAATGAATTTTCCAGCAACTAGACATTCCAAATGAATTTCCCTTTTTCAACCACTTTCACTTGGGAAGTAAGAGTGCTGCTTTCCTGCTAAATGCCTCTGCTGGTAACAGTGATGCTGTCTGCAATAAATTTTCTCCTCCATTGTTTCTGCTGTGCTTCTGCCTGAGAAGTGCAGGGAAGACTCTGAAAGGGGTCACTCCCAAATGACACAAGTGTGATCTGAGCATATTCTGGTGCTATTCCTTTGATGAAGATTGGGAATGGCAGCTGGATGAATTAATAATATATTTCCAGGTTTTATTCCCACTCTTTTAATTTCCCTAGAAAATGAGAACTAAGGTATTTTCAGAGTGATCTCACTTTGTCTGGGGGAACTAGTTCAAGAAGTTGTCTGTCTGTTCATAAAGATTTGACTCACAAAGTAAAGTTGATAGGGTAGTGAGTTTAGTAATAGTCCATCTGAGACGCATCTTCACCTGGTGTATACTGACACAACTCTATTTACTTCAGCAGAGCTACACTGATTTACATTGACTGATCTGGTCCTGTGTGTTTATACTTAAGGTTAGTTAGAATTACTCAATTTAAAAGAGAGTAGATAAGATTCATCAACAAATTGAGTTCAACCCTTCAGAGAGACTAACAACAGATGAGGTCATTCTGTGCAAATTCATCCATGAGGCGTGTTTTTACGTTGTGAACATACAACATAGTTCTGCTGATGTAGACAAATACTGGACAGGTGATGTTAATCCTCTACACTGGTATAAGTGCCTCAGATCTGGAAAATCTAGCAAAAATAAACAAGCGAATATTATAAATGTGCAAGTGTCTGTTTGTTGTCCTCCCTGGATAACCATTTGCTGTAGGCAGATGGGGTGTGACCTTGTCTAAGGGCAGTTCCAGAGCAGGTGTGGTGGTGTGGTTACACCCTCCTTTCCACAGTGTAACTCAGGAGCTCTTGTTCTGCACACTCCCAGGTGCTTGGGTCCCTTGCAGAGCCTGAACCATCATGTGGGAATAGCAGCTGGGGACTTTTTAAAGTCCCTGAAGCAGGTAAGTCACTCATGCTCATGTGGCACCTCATGCTCATGTGGTAAGCAGGTAAGCAGGTAAGCCACTCATGCTCAGTGGCACCTCTCCTCCTATCCCATTCCTCTCCCTTGCGCTCTGTAGTTATGCCTCTGGGTGCAGGCAGGGAGACCCACCTGTCCTTCCAACTGACCTGGGGGTTGGGAGCCCCAGAGCCACTCATGCCCTGTTCCAGGTGGAGCTGCAGGGAGCTGCGGTGCTCTGCTGTAATAGCAGCCGTGGTGGTAGTAGTAGTGTCCTTGGGTAAGGCAGTATGACAGTGCATGCCAGAAACACTGCTTGTCTTTCCCCTCTGGATCCCAGTGTAGGTTATGCAGATGTACAGAACTAGTAAATTATACTGGTGTAAATCTGTTGTGTGTCCAGGCTTGGAGATGATCAAAATGGATCTAGGAACCAGTAGGGGTTTGGAGAAATGTAGTTGGGACAGAGTTGGTGCCAATGCAGTTCTGAAACTGATTTAATAAATTAGGGCTTTGAAGTCCAAATATGAAGGATGGAAGACGGACTACAACGAATCTAAATAAGCCTTTCTGATGCTTGTACAGTGTGTGGAATTTTGTCCCTCTTAATAGAAAAACCCTTTGATGGATGCTGCCTTGAAAAGTAAGACTTTGCATGCAATAAGGTTCTTTGCTGAGTATGAAGTGAGTGATCCCAAGTCATTCATTGGAAATTTATTTAGGGTACTTAATTGTCTCTTGTCTGGGAAAAGCCACATTCCACTTCCCCCAAAATAGGTTAAAGAAGGAAATTTAATACTTAAAATTCTCAAAACAGTATTGGAAATTATAGGGACCATATGCTATGGAGATAGGTGGATTATACTGATGGCTTACTTACTAGTGGATTGTACTGATGGCTGCAGAATGAAACAATCAGCTCTCCTAACCCCAGAGCATATGTCTCCTGATGTGGAAATGAAGCCATTTTTTAAAGATTTCACTAAACCCTGAACTGATACCTAAAATATCAATTCAATTAGTTATCTGTCTAGATTCAGCAGCATTATATTAATGATGTCCTTCCCTTTCTTACTTACTCAACACTAGTTTGAGGGGCTTCTAGTTTTTCCTTTAAAGTATTTTTCTGTTTTCAGTACAAATATAAATCAATAACATGGGTCCATCAAGTTAAGATATGCATACAAATATATTCTGTACCCTCACATCAGAAGAAACCAGCAAAAATACAGTACCAAAAAATCAATTTAAAATTCATACATGTGGTTTACTGAATACAATATTTAGCATTTTTATTTGAGTACTAATGCTAATTTATTGAAGTGTTTTCTGGTCCATTTTGGTATGAAACCTGCTCAAAATTATCTTGACTCCAGTTTGTTAATTTTAATAAGTAACCCAAGGGATTATTTGAGATTAGTTTAAAATAATTATTTTTAATCAGTAAGCAAGTAACATGAAAAAATGTGTAGTAATTTTCAAAATAAATTTCTCCATAAATGGTGGAATGTACATTAAGATCACTCATAAGGAGATTGTCCAGTTTGCAGAGAGAGCATTACTATTTATAAATACAGAACATAGTCTTACAAGAGGCATTTTGATCCCTGAGAAGCATTGTCTGATAGAAAATGATATTGCAGGATGGGGAAGTGTTTTGCCCAAACAAATGGGAGTCTTGGCGTGACTGTGTTTAAGATCAGGCAAAACTAGCAGAGCACCAGAGCACTTACCAGTTCAAAGCCCATGGAACTGGAAGGGAGCCTTTGTTTTTACTTCAGTGGCCTTTCAGCAAATCCTAGGAGAGAGCTACAGGGTCTTTTTGTTTAATTGATGAAAGGGAGAGAAATGAAGAATCCATGAGCAATATGGACTATATTGTAGAATGGGGAAAAGGCTGAAGAAACCAATACCTTTAGGAGTCAATAAGGGAAATATTCAGATGTTAACTTATGTCCTGTGCTAAACGTGATAGATAATTAGTGTCTGTGAATATAGGCTTTCATCCTGATGCATACTAAAGACTCCCAGCATGCACTGAGGGGAGAACATGCTCCCAAATGTCACAAAATAATGCATTAATTTGCAAAACACTTGGAGGAATGGCATGTTACACAAGAGGAATAAATTAAGGCCAAACCTGCCTCAAATCCTGCCTGTGCTATAATGCTTTTAGCTCAAAGGTGTCTTTGTCAGTACACAGATTACAAACAGGCCCCTGCTGGAGCAGCTTCTTGTCTATTCTCGCAACATGTTGATGAAGTTCTTGTTGGAACTCCCTTGGCTTTGGCAGCCCGTGCTCTCCTCTCTTCTACCTTACAAAAGGCTGATGATAAGGCTTTAAACACCACTTTGGGGTCGTGCATCTTCATTTCCCATTAATTTTGAAAAGGCTTGTGTGCCCAAAGCCCTTAAGTAGCTTTGAAAATTTCAGCCTTAGAATCTGTGGGAACTGAAGTCAGGTGTCAGCTTAGAAGTAACTGCCAATTAAAGTCCCTGAGATGTATTTGAGCATGGGCAAGGGCCCTGGGAGGCTCGGAGAGAAAGAAAGGAACAGATGCATCTGTTTTGAGCCTATACCTTTCAGGTCTGGTTTAAAACACTGGCTAAGTTTTATGCTTCTTCATACCCACTGCATCCATGAACACGTGAGAAAATAGTCACTCCATAAATCGACGACAGCAGGTATCATTTGAACAGAATGTTGAGAGAGGATTCAGACACTGACTGGTGTTAAGTCCCTTGCTATATACAGGCCAGTCAGGTCTGATTCACTAAACTTATTTCCATTTATGCACTGGATTATCTATGTATAAGAAGTTGTTTTTTTCATTACATTTTGTGCAGAAATAGACTAATATTTTCAAAGGAACCTAAAGAGATTAGCTACCCAATTCCTACTGAATTACTGTTTATAGTGTCTAACTCCCAGGATCTGTTAAAACCTCAGCCTTAAAGCCTGCCTGTATGGGGACCCTAGGGAAATTGAACCAGATTAATCTTTAAAGTGAATTAGTTAAACCATATAAACTCTATGGACCTTGTTACTCCAAAATTAAAGTGCTTCAACTTATTTCAGTTGTCTCTGCAGACGTTAAATGTCTTTTATCCAACCCACTTTTTAAATTCACAGACATCACTAATTTGGATTAATTTGCTCCTGTCCCTCTGTAGACAGGCCCTTAGTTATTTAGTGAACCAGAACCTCTTCTTTTTCCAGAACTTCAAGAACTGTTTGGTGAAGGGACCTATGTTTTCTATAGGAACCGGCAGAGGAATTCTTTTGGCTAGAGGGAAAAAGTCATATTATTTGTCTTGAGTGCTGGGGAGCAGAACTGAGCTGGCTTTGAAGAATTAATTCATCAAGAATACAAATAAGGGTGTAGATGCTGGTCCTACCGAATTCACTGTCACCATTGATTTTGGAGGCAGGCTTGAACTGTATGAAGGGAATGGACTTGAAGCTTTGGGGGCCAAGACAGGCTGTGGCAATATGAGGGAGACAAGTTATCATCCCCTTTGATACAGTAAACACTGGCCTTCTTTTCAGTATCTGACAATATTTATGCCACAATGAAGTCTAATTCAACACTGAGGTATGGCGAGACCACTGACTTAAATGTGTGGTGAACTGTATAATGTCAAAAGCATTATACAAATAAGCCTCAACTATCAGGAGCTATTACATGGAAAAACCTGTTAGAAACTGAAAGTTCAAATATTTTCTCCCTACTCTATGCCTCCTTTTCTTTCATATTTAATACATGATGGACTCTTGTGGGTTAATAATTTATTAATATGAGGTTTCTTGCGTTACGCTTGGCCAAATCCAATGTGCGGACTTCAATTTGAAGTGAGCAGGCTGTTGACAAATAAAACATTTTTGAAAGTTAAATTGCAGTCATTTATATGAAAATGCCTTGGGTAGTTCATCTCCCCTCTCCCCCCACCCTCCCCCAGTATACTCATTTTATAGCACATCAATAATTCATATACATATTGGTTGCAGATGTAAAGCACAAAAATATACATACATTATAAAGCATAGATTTTTAGGAAACAAACATGAATTGCTACTATCTGAATGACGGTAATGCCTGATTAGCTCTCATACCGTTTAATATTTGATGGATAGTTCATGATTATTCATAAATGCAGGAAAGAAAAAAGATACTCTGCAGCAGCGTTGGCTTCCAGGAGACGCTAGCAACACACCACCCACACTATGCAGATTTAAAGGCAGCCCAGTGAGCATGTTAAGGCAGTGGAGTTAAAATGCTTCCTCTGAGCCTTCATGGCAAACAGCTGCAGTTGGGTATTCTGATCCAAATGCAGAAAGAAGATATTCAGTCTAAAGGATAATCTGGGGGAAGCTTCCTGTGCATTTTTTAATGGGGCATGCTACCAAATAGCTTCAACCACTGTCACATGAACTGATTTGTTGAGAGGGCATGAAAACAGCTGCTCACAAATCCAATGATTTTTTTAAACCTTTGATGGAGACTTGAAAATCGAGAACTTGGCTACCGATGATCTTGTGGCACATTCTGTGTTATCAAGGATGTTTGCCCCATCTCCACATCAAATTATAATACGAGATTAAAAGCTTTTTTATTGACCTGATCCCTTTTAAGCATTGGAGGATAAGGCATTCTTAATCTCTTGTCCATAGACAATTATTGATACCATTGTAATGGCTACTGTGTTCTATCCTAGATATGGCTGAATTAAATTGTTGGTGAACATGAAAGATACCTATGATGTTACTGTCTCAGAGTCCAATCCACCCCGCACTGAAGGAAATGGAAAAAATACACTTATGGAGTTAGAACAGAGCTTACTCTTGCAAAATGACTTGAAGTCTATGGAAGGATTTACAGAAAATTGGTAATTTAGTGCTTGGTGAAGTGGGAGCTTGATAGCAATGTGATGGAGGCACAACAAAAGTTGCAGTTGTGCAAACTTTTTTCTATTTCAGTTTTAGTATTGTACCCTGGACTATGGACTTCATTATTTAGCTATAGACAACTCCAAAAATTGACCTAGGCAGGGGTGATTTGAACAAAATGGATTGCAGTATGCATTGAAGGCCTTAACTCAGGCATTAAAGACAAAGATATGAAATATTCAGAATGGCAAAGGTGGGGTAGCGTGCTGTTTGGTTAATTTTGCTTCATTTCCAAGATTAGTGATTAAATGTGGCAAGAAGTTGCCTTTCTACTCCTGAGGTAAGCTGTGCAAGTAATGGGCAGTCTCTTTAATGTTGTTTGCCAAAAGGACAGGGAACTGCATAATAGTTTGTCTTTTGTCAGCATTGTCCTTGGGTCCCTTTCCCTTTTTGCGTTTTATCTGGTGGAATGAGAATAATATATTTTCCTGAAACATCCTGGCTCTCTCTTTCTGATTATTCATGTTAACAGTGACAAAGAATGCCTGAAGTGCTAAAATGCCTCATGGCCTTTCACATCTGAGTACCTGGCACAAGACTATTGAGGTTCAACATATAAATGAGACCTAATGCTATGGCTCCCTATGTGCTGTATGGCTCCCTATGTGCTGTATGGCCCCCAGTGTATTTCAGTTCTTCATAAATGATCAATTTCTACACCATTAGCATAGCTAAAAGGCCCCATGCACTGCCACCACCAAGGGTATAGAAGTGCCCAGGTACATCTCTGTTCTACAGAAACAAAGCTGCCAGTTTGATAGTAACTAAG
Source organism: Caiman crocodilus (assembly GCA_030014935.1). Taxonomy (NCBI): domain Eukaryota; kingdom Metazoa; phylum Chordata; order Crocodylia; family Alligatoridae; genus Caiman; species Caiman crocodilus. The sequence goes on from JAGPOW010001034.1 coordinate 3,008,880, forward strand.
GATACTCATTCCAGAAATTATATCCCACAGTACTGATTGGCTAGTATTTGTCAGCAAAACCAAAAGAAAAACACTGAAGGAAGAGATGAGTCAATAGGAAAAAAAGCAGCCATGAGCTGTACACTGTCAGAGCTGGGTGTCACTAGTAGACCACAGGTTCCTTCCATCTCTCTGCTGTACTGAGTGGTGTCAAACACTGGTCTTTTATTAAGCTTGAAAGCGTTCCCCTTGTCACCTGCCCTTAAAGCAGTAGTCACTTCTTAATAGGTTACCCAGATTTCCTTTGTAGATTTACCAAAGGGAAGAGATTAAAGGAAAACAGAGCCAAAGTACAATAGCCAACATATGTGCAAGAGGTTTGGCATATATATTTGATAACTTAGGCTGCTTACAGATGTGGAAACCCCCTTCCAAATAATAGCGGTTTACCGGAAGAGAAATCATGTCAGTTTGACCTGGCTCCCTAGTGTCTGTATGGCTTGTGCACTTCTTTGGTGCTTTTATCTAATAGCTATTTAGATGCTGGGTCAGACTGAAACAATTCCTCTTCTACGTATGCTCTGCTTTTGGTGCAGGGGCATGCCAAGATGAAACTGAAACCCTCTTTTTTGGGAGGGTTTTCCCTGTCCGTAAGCAGCATTTTAGCCTGATCCTGCAATTTTCCATGCACACACAAATAGTCCTTTGTCATCAGTGGGGCTGCTCATGTGAGTAAAATTACTCATGTACAAGAATGTTTGGAAAATCAGTTCTTTAATGAAGTATGTGGTGCCTGCTGGTGTATGTCTGCTTGGGGGAAAAAAATGGAATACTTGTCAAGAGTACCGTCACTAAAATAGTGTAACTTAATAAATTGGCTGTGAAGAAATTGCAGGAGACAGGAAGAGCCGGCCATGAAATATAGGAATCTTTACAAGGCAGGATAATAATGACTCTCCAAAGGTCTGCACCAGATGAGAACTTGCATTGCCACAGACAAGGAGTGTAGGGGGAAAAGCATTACCCTCCTGTTGATTAGTCAATGTTTAGTTGTCTTCTTTTAATCCATCAACGTATTTTCATAGTTTCATAGTATCTAGGGTCAGAAGGGGCCTAGAGCAGGCCATCTAGTCTGACCCCCTGCCAATGGCAGGAACGAGTGCTGGGGTCACAGGA
>JAGPOW010001034.1:3017899-3029347 GCA_030014935.1 Caiman crocodilus
GCCGTCCGGTTCTCCCGTCCCCGGTGAGTCTCCTGCACCTTCCTTCGCCCCCCGGGGTCCCTCTCGGGTCCCTAGGGACGGCCCGGCGCCGTCACAAGGCTGCTTTTCACCCCATCATCCAAATCACTGATAAAGAAATCGAACAGTGCGGGCCCAAGGACCGAGCCTTGGGGGACTCTGCTGCCCACTTTCCCCCAGGTTGAATATGACCCATCCACCACCACCCTCAGTATGACCCTTCAGCCAATATGCAATCTATCTGACTGTGCAGGCATCAATGCCACAGTTGCCTAGTTTTTTAATGAGTATGGGGTGGGAGACAGTGTCAAAGGCCTTGCTGAAGTCCAGAAAGACTACATCCCTGGCAACACCTGCATCCAGTCATCACAACCAAGGCACACTGTTGGCTCATGTTCATCATTCTAGTTGCCTGATTATGATCAGACAGTTCATCATGAAAGAAGATGGGTTGTTTCTGTACATCTATAACAGGATACACTATCTTTTAAGAGGGGGCAGATGGCTCTGTTGATTAGCTGTAGCTATGGGCAGGCTGCTGATAAGAGAATGGTTCACTGGGAGCTTAAAAACCTCAGAGAGAAGAGCAAAAGGGCAGAGAACTATGAGGGAACAACTCTAAGCCATAGACAAGTGGTGGGTTGAACTGCTTGCTGCACAGAAGGGTCAAACTTCAGGGCCAGAGCTACGATGTCCCTTGCCCCCAGTGTTCAGGACAAGACAATAGGGTTTTGTTTGTTTGTCTAAAGACTATTTTTTTGGTGTGGACTGGCTGAGGAGCTCCTCATGGAGCAAAGTCTGCCTGGAGAAGCCCATAGGAGAGGCAACCTGCTTATACCCCTTTCCACAGCTATGTGCAGGAAAGATGCCACTGCTCAGTAACAAGGTCTACTTGATGTAGAACAAATGGATGATCTGTTTTTATTTAGCATATGATAATACAGTGTGATCACAAAGCAAGGAGAAATATATTCACAGTTTTATGTCAAAATTTTGCAGCCAGCTCATTACCTCATGTGGTATTGTGGAGATCCAATAGAGTTCCATTAAATGCATGAAGAGGGCACAGAGATAATGTGATCCAAAGTATGAAATGGGGTGCCACAGTTAATGAGACTAGAATAGCTCAACAAAATGGGTGGAATTAGGCTATAGCATCCCTCCTGCTCATGGAAAAGGCCGTTGGTGCTGTGGTGTTCCGGGACATGGTGCTGTGTGTGGAAGGAAGCAGGGAAATTAAGAGATTCATTCAGAGCATGGAGTCTTACTCCACAGATTAGTAAGGAGTACTGTGAGAACTGGTGTCTCCTAAGGCTCTGACTGAGAGAGAAATGAAGCAAACTGGGCTCTTCACTGTGCCAGAACTCTGGGTAGCTGGAGAACTGTCAGGAAATCCTGACATATGTTTTGCTGCCACCTCTTGTGCACTGGGAACAGCAATTCCTGAAATATCAGAAAGCATCTGTGATGAAAGGGCAAAATAGGCCAAAAGTCTGAGCTATGGGAGCAGCCTTGGTTGGTGGCCTCTATCAGCCTTGTTGAGCATCAGCCAGAGTCTACAGGAAAAAAAGGGTTTCTGATTAGAGAATGAGGGACTCTAGTGTGGGCACATGGGATGGGGGATAGGCATGAAGCAATTGCTTGTAAACCTGACTGATTCATGGCAACTTTGTAGCGACTCCTAAGCCAAATCCCTTTCTCCCTGATGGCTATAGAAGGAATGGCAACCCAAGTCCTGGGAAGGTGAATAGCAGATTCAAATGGACTGCCAGGACATGGAGCCCACAGCCTACACACATATGTAATACAGAGTGGTAAAAGAATGTTACCTGGGAGTACACATATAGGCCTTCCCAAACGAATGCAGATATTGCCTCTGTGACATCCTGTACTCTGATTCTAATATGTGCCTGGCAGCTTCCAAACACTTATAGATATTTTCCCAGTCCTTCATCTGGAAAGCAAAGCTTTGTTAGTGCCATGAGGCCATCTGTAGAGACCTTTGAGGTAAAGAAATTAAAACAAGTCACATTGCTTAGCAGGATTTTCAATAATAATAGTCTTGGATGGTGAAAACCCAGTATCTCAGGAGCAACCAAGTACACTAAACCTTTGGTTAGAGAAATGATTGTCTTTTTGCAGTGATATGTTTTTGGTCTTCCATTTTTATCACCTTATTTAGTGACAGGAAGAATAGCCAAAATAAAGGGTGATGGGTTTAGCCCTGCTGCAAACAGGCCTTATTTGCCTCATCCTGTCTTACCAGAAATTCAGCATTCAGAGCTGAAACAGCTAGAGACTGAAATCACACAGGTGGCATGTTGTGAGAGGCATTGTGGCTGCAGTCTATGGGCCACTTGAGGCAGCTTGAGCCTGCGAACCTAGCAAGCGGCTCAGCAGTCGGTGTGCAGATCAGCACATGGAGAGCTGGCCTTGGAAGCAGCTCGCAGCTGCTTGGGTCTCACTCGGTGCACAGGTCGGGACATGGAGAACCGCCTTGGAAGCAGCTCGTGGCTGCTCACGTTAGCTGTGGCCCTAGGCTGAGTGACCAGAGCCCCACAGTGCAGCTCCACTTTCAACTAACAGAGGCCCGGTGCCCAGAGCAGGGCCTGGGGAAGGGGAGAACCCCCCAGTGTCAGACATGGGAGTTAGACCCTGCAAAGGCTTGGCTCCCCTGAGAGAGAGCCCTGGGTGCTCAGTGCAGGGCGCCGGGCCATTGAGGAGAGCCAAAGGCATCGGGAGAGGCTTTTGTGGGATTGGCCACCAGGGGATAAGCCTTGACTTCTCCAGAGAGGAAGATGATTTACTGGGAAAGTGGGCCCTGCTGGGGAGGCTGACACAGGTGAGGTGGATCTGCAACCTCCACCCTCCATTGTGGGAGAGGTATGTCCACATCCCAGGGCCCTAAATGGTGGGGGCTTCAGGGAAACCCCTCAAGGAGGTGCTGAGTGCACTCCCTATTTTGAGGTTGTTGTGTTAAGGGCTTTATGGCTAGAGGTATTTTTAGGGGGATTTATATGGTTTATGTGTTTTAATGTCTCAGTGTGTATATGGGTATTGTTATTTGTAAAGGTTTAAAGAAATATTATGGTTAAGTTACTATCCCTATGTGTTAATTGTGTTGTATAGGTTGTAAGTTATTTGGTTCATATTTGGTAGTATATGTGAATTGTGGAATATTGTATATTGTGTTATATGTTAAGCCTTGTAAATATTCTGTGTTTTATATTAAACATCTGTCTTTATTCTTGTACTAAATTGTTCATAGTTAAGTATTTGGTTTTGGCCTAGTTCTATAGAGAGGGGAGGAAGCCACTCTAGTATCTGATCCCTTTCTCAGCACCCTGCCTGACCACCACCACTGTCATTGGATGACAGGGCACCCCTGGGTGTACCGAGGCTACACTTATTTAACCATTGCTTAAGTTTTTTTTATAGCCTCATTATTATTTTAATTCTCCTTTGCATTTGGTGTCAGCAGTATCAGCTAGCCTTTCACAGGCAGCTTATGTTCCAGTGTTATCGTCATAGGTGTGTATAGTAGTGGCCTTGTTACTAGCTCAAATGAACTGAACTTGGTATTAACTAACTGAATCAGAGGGATGACATGATTGGATATGTTAATGAAAGGTGATTGATGGCTAGAAAGTTATATTTAGCAGTTTGCTTTTGGGAATTGGCTTGTAGGTAAAGTAGTTATGCATTAGAATAGTGGTCCAGGGTGACAGCAAGGTTTAATTGATTTCTAACAGCCTGTTTCTGAAAGTTTCCTCAAGGCCCACTGTCTGACAGGAAAGCAGCAAGCAGACACATAGGCTGGGAAATTGAAGACGTATACCACATTCTTCCATAACGTGAGATAAGGTGGCACCTGGTCACACTGCCCAGTTGCAGACTCCTTTGGAGTTTTGGTTTTGGGGAACAGATCAAATTAGGAAAAGACTAGGAAAGTCCAAATTAGGATGTGTGCATGTTATGGGCTTGTGAAACAAAGGAATATGCCGACAGTACAGAATGTGAACAGTATGATGACAACAGACAAACCAATCAGTGATGGCCAGTGATGAAGAGTCGACACAGGAGGAGAAAAGGATACAAAAGAAGGAATTTCAGAGCAGCAAAGGACAGAGGGCACCATGGACAGAAGGTACCTGAGGCCACCATGGTTGCAGGGCATACCACCAGCCTGTCTCGCCCACCCCATGGGGGGGAGGGGGAGGAGGGGCTCAGCCTCCAACCTCCAGGCTGCTGACATCTGACATTCAAGAGAGGACCTCAGAGTGGAGCTCATGTGCTGGCCAGCTGTACCTTCCCTCTGATGACAGCTCTAGGAGTGGTAGATAGATATAGAACTGTTTGCATTATTTTGATCTGGTATCACTGTATATCAATACAATTTGCTTATTATTGAATGGAGAGATTGTGGTCAGTCTGAAGGCTTGGGTCTGCCTGAGACAAGGTATCTGGGTCATAAATCCAGTGCCAACAGTGAGAAGTGGTGACCAGTTGGACAGTGCCCAACTGCAGAGACCTTGGAATTTCCAGTTTTGAACAGACCAAATTAGGAACCTGGGGCATGCCCAAATTAAGACACAGGTAACACAAAGGTGTGTATATATGATAGGTTTGTTGCAACAAAGGAATATACTGACAGGATAAAAATATGAATAGTGTGATGATCAGAGGGAAACCAATCAATGGTACCTGGAAATTAAGAGTCATAAGAGGAGTAAAGTTCAAGAAAAAGCATAGAACAGGGACAACAAGGAAGATGAGTGCATGTCATTGTCCAACAACATCTGAACTGAAAAACAGCCATTACCCACAGATGACCACCCTGTACTTCCAGGAAAGGATTGGCTACCTTTTCTGTGAAGTGGAATAACATCTGGGATTGGATGAGACCATTGAACTAAGTGCTTTTCTCTCTATGTGGAAATTATTAATACATTTAATGTGTTAATAAAGTTAGATTTAGTTAAGTAGAATGGTGTCAGGTATAGTCCAGGTTCACTCTGGGTTGATTATGCTTTAGGGATCCTTTAGTGCCATGGGTGTCTGATTTAGTGATCTCTCCCATGCCTCTCTAACAAGTGGACCAGAACATGAAGAGACCAGCCAGAATAGGGTAGGAAAACAGTAGAAGTTTCATTTTACTAAAGGCAGATGTATCACAGTAGGAGAGTAACTGACTTGCTGAGGTAATTGGAAATGCATTGTATGGCTGGGTGTTGAATTCAGTTCCCCTGTGTTTCATGCTGGTGTCTCAGCTGTAAGATTCTTCTTCTTGCATTCTTCTTCTCAAATCTAGTAGTACCAGGGAGCTCCAACTGCATGTATTTTGGGAAAGAATATCAGTTAAAGATAAGTCAAGAAATAGGACAGTTCTGAGTGTTTCCAACATGAGTCATCCTGATGTTCCCATTCGGCATGTGTATGACTGATTGGAGGTGGGGTTTTTTTGCCATTTCAAAAATATCACCAGTTTAATCATCAGTTTATTATAAATACTAATAATTATAATAATTGTATGCACTTGAAAAATCTCTAATTGATAGCAGTGATATAGAAGTATATATCTTTATAAGTGAAGATGTTCCAAGTCTCCTCTGACTATTACAAGTAAATCTAAAAATAACATTGCTCAATGACCTACTTATTTCACTTAATATTAAAACATGTAGTAATGTAAAGTGCCTAATGCACTATCAATTGTGCTACCTACTGCAGGAAAATCTGACTAAAAGTATTTTGGGACACTGTCAGTGACAGATCAGTCAAGAAAAAGACAGCTGTGAGTGTTTCTAACACGACAATTACGTTAGTCATCCCATTGTTACTAAAATGTGTTATGACTGATCAGGAGTGGGTTCTTTACTATTCCAAAAATATCTCCATTTGGGTGATATCACTGGGCTGAATCAGGGCAAAGGCTTTGTTTGGAAGGCATTCTTGTTCACGTGCTCAATGCTCAGCTCTGCTTTTTCTCTCCCATGCTGCTCTCTTTTCATTGACTCTGGTGGAGCAGTGGTAAGGTTCAAGGGCTTACTCAGGCTCTTTGAGGAGATATAATGCTGGGTATCCTTTATTCATTCTTTATGCTGGCTAAGTATCCATTAAGAAGCATAAAGTTTGACTGAGTTGGAACTAAATTGAATGCCATGAGGATTTACTTTCCTTAGATCTGCCAAATACAGCCTCTTTAAGGTCAACACGGTATATTTGTGTGTTGGTAAGATTACTGAAGTACAGCTTGAGGTACACTTAGGAGCCTGAAATACACTTCTAGAGTTCCTTAAAGTGATCTAGAGATGCTTAGAAAGGGACGTGGAGGGGTCGGGGTGGAGACTGTACAAATGCTTCTATGCCTAATGTAATATTTATGGCAACCACGTCATTTTCCTTTTGTCTTCCCCCTTCAGCTGGTCAGAAGTATTTTGGCTTCTTTTCAGGAGGTTGTTCTGGCTACCTCTTTCTCCTCCTATAGTCTCTGGCTTATTGAAAGGAAAAAAGTATTAAGCAGAAACAGACATTGGAGGATAATGCTATAATTGAGTGTAAAAGAACTTCAGTAAGTTGTAAGTTTTTCTTCTCCTTTTTTAATGTGAAGTAGTAAAGGTCTAAGTGGCACTTCTGTAGATCTGGTGAAATGGTCTACCAATAAAAATATATTCAGTATCTAAAAATATATTCTGTATCTGGATATCGGTATTTTGAACCCACTGTTTTGTGTATAAAACAAGGGATATGTGAGGATAACTGATACCTCTAGATCATATGAGTAATAGAAATGATTATTAGTAAACATATCTTAAAAGGTACAGCCCTTAAATTATGTACTGAATGGTGTTAAAATGTCCACTCTGCAAATAATAGTTAAACTTCTGCCCACTCTCCTATGCAGAATGTTAGCTTCAATGCATTCAGTAGCCTTGGTAAGCATCCTAAGCTTTTGATGCCTATCTGAAACCTGTTCCAACTGTCTGAAGACCTTGAGTTGCAGCATTATATTCAATATCGCATAAGGACTGGTTTCCTTGAGAGACTTGGTGCATCTGTGTCTGGCCACCCTGGGGTGTTCTGAAGGAGTGCATTCAATAATTAAGTAGATCATCACTTACAGAGCTCCAGATAATGGTTAAAATTTTCCACAGTGCCAAGCACAGTGTAAGTGGATTGGATTCAGCTTGTATGTGACTTTTGAAAATGCGACTTTACTTTCCAGATCCTTTTGTTGCACTGTTAAAATGTTATCTACTAACTGTTGTGTTTCTGGCCAATTTCTAAAAAAATTAAAGAAAAATTAACCAAGCTATATAAACCCTTATTTGGTGAGCAGTTAATTAACTTCAGTGGGTGTATTTATGGTCTTGGATTCTGCAGAAACCTTCTAAAGCTTTCAATACATTACTCCCGCTTGCTTTCTTTGGAAAACTTGTGTCTTAATTTTAAAATTGTTACCCTACCTTCTGCCTTTCCCTGAAGCTGAATACAGTTCGCTACTTTGTCACCTTGTGCATACATTTTCTGGAGCCTGCAATACGCAATCTATCAGTGAGCCATTTTCATTGCATGGAAACAAGGATGCTGTTTCAGCCTTCTTGTCTCATTTTGGTTGGTAGTTGGCTTGAATATTAAAAATGAATAATCACTTTAAATATTTTAATATGTTATAAAAAAACCTCATAAATGCTAAAAATCTCACCTAACAGGGGATGGGGAGGGGGACACATGACAAAGATGAACCCATAAAGCCAGCCTCTTCATCTTCTAAACTGATTTTATTGCAGCAGTAACAAGAGCAATTTCAGTTAAAAGGCTCTTGTCAGACAACAGTTACTGTAGATTACAGCCACATGAGAAACAGTTGTGGCCAAACACAAATCAGGAACTGCTCTGAAAAGATGAGCATTTGCTGAAAGTTCCCATCTATTGAAAATGACCAGATTTTATTTGAGCAAGTGATGAAGTGAGTTAATTAAGTGACAGGTGGCACAACTATAACGGATTCTTTGAAAAGAGCAAAGAGATTTTCAGAGGATTTTTTTAAGAAATGCATTTAATCAGCTACTGCATTAAAAATCAGTGCCCTTTCTTCCAACCCCTCCCTCCCCCCAACCCAACCCTCTCACCCCTGACCTTGGCTGACCTAGTATTTTGTACAAATCTAGTTGTACCATAATTTCCAGTCTTTCTTTCAGTGAGGCACGGTTCAAGTGGAGTGAGTCACTTATGTAAGCCATTTTAGGGATAATAAGGAGCTTAATGTATGAGTTCATCATGGAGATCTCAATTACTGCCTACAACAGGAGCTCTCTGAAAAGTTTTTGTCATGTGCATCCTGCTGTCTTCAGAGCTAGTTAAGCAATTCATATTTTGAATGCTGAAGTTTATTTGCAGAGTTAAGTATGATATTAGCCCACCGCTGTGGAGAGAAGGATGGAAGGCTTTTCTCTATGATTTTGTTATTTCCCATCAGTCCTTGTTGTCAGGTTATGCCAACATGGTACTGCAGTTCCATTTCTCTTGTAGTCAGTTTGATCATTTTTCCCAGCTAAATCCACGTATCTAACTCTCTCACACATGTTGTGTACAGCACTGTAGTAATTGTAGCTCTGTGAGACACCCGAGTATTTAAGTCACTCCTGAAAATGAGTTTTGGCTGCTTTTGAAATTTTTTCCTGTTGCCTAAATCCATTCAGATCTGGCCACTAGGAGTATTTAAATATGCACGTATTGATTTGTGTTACATTTCCTTTGTTTTACAGATGGGCTTGAAGAATATGTAAGATGAGTTGATCAAAGCCGTTGAAAATATTTCATAGGTAGGATTGAATCTCAGTGATTTCTTGGTCTTATTCTCAGCTGAGACCAGTGTACTGTGCCTCTCAACTGAAGAATACTTATATAGACAGCTTAGGCCAGGATTCTCAGATGAGCTGAAAGGAATTAGATTCCCATTCAGTGGGAGCTGAGAACTGAATTCCCTTTGACTCCTTTGACTCCTAATTATAATATTAAAGAACTGTTTGATTTTGAAGACGGCTAGCTTTGCATTATGATGCAAGTCTGTATTAACCAAAAATGCAGATGAAATTGCATTTGTGGTTTACTGTGTACTTAATCATGGTTGCTGTGTAAGGTTCCTTTTGTACAGAGGCATTTCCTAGAATGGAAATAATGTGGGGAGGCAGTTTCTTCTTTTGGTTATGCCTGTGTAGTCAAATAGTAGGTGGAATTTGGGTTCAGTGGGTCTATGCAAATGTGCCAAGCTCAGCACAGATATAAATCTTTTCAGCACTTGAGCTTCAGTTTTCAGCCAATCAAGTAGTCTGATTGCCTGAGCAGTCATAGGTGCTTTAAAATAACTTTAAAAGTATATAATTTTCTGACATCCAGTTTTAGGTAAGTGCTCCCTTGCATGACAAATCTCATCCTAGAATGAATTTTTACTGCTGAGTTATAAACCTCTGGAGTAGTGGTTTGTAATAAAAATGCTGACAGGCCCTTAACTATAGCAGCATGAATGGTGCTGCTGTAATAGAGACAGAGAATCATCAGCCTTCTTTTTTTAATTTTTTTTTTAATATAATAGGCCTTTGAGAGGATCCTGCCCTGATTATAGTCATGGAGTCCTTCTAAGTGTCATAAAAACATAGACAAATAAATGGTCTTTCTACAATAAAAAAGATAAAGAAAGAAATATTTTCATTTGGCAATTCAGTAGCTGCCAATGATAAAGGACCCAGGGAACATTAAGCTTTTAAATTATTTATTATATTATATATTTATACCACATCTTGCACAAAAGCATAAGCAATATTAGAAAGCATCTAAGTGGAAAAAACTGATTATTTTGTTATTCAGTACCTGCGCTGCATGACATTTTTCATGTTAGTTATCTACAGCGCTACACACTGTTGGTTCACACTACTTTTGCATGTTGAGAAATCTGTTATAGAGCACAAGATACTTATCTTATGAATTAAGTTGGAGCTGCTTCTGACAAACTGGTGAGGTGTTTTGAGCCTGTTCAGAATTTGTGGCCTAAGTATTTTTGGAACAGGACTCTGAGGGGTTAATGGAAATCAGCAGATAATTGGCAAGGTCATAGCTTAATAGCTAACATCTTTTGTGGTCATACCATGGTATAGATAAGAATATATGGCCCCTTGTCCCCAGATGCAGTATTATGTGACCATGTTGCCATTGCTGATTCTAGGCTCATAATGTTGTCTGTGATAAGATGATGCATAGAAGAAAGAACTGTGGGAGTCTGGGGTCCTGTGGGAGTCGCAGGGGAGCAGACAATACACTAATAAGTTAAAGAAGTGAGGGGGAATTTGTACTAGCAAATGATTACCTGAGGAACCAGCTTCCAAGGTTTGCTAGAAGGGTGTTTTTCCTAATGGGGAGTAGCTGGCTGCTGGGTAGAATGGACGTGATGTTGGGTGGTCTGTAGGGGAAATGTAATCATGCTGATTGTCACCAGAGGGCAGAGAAATTCTGTTCAACTGTCTGTAATGATAAGAAATTGCTGGTTGGGTTGGACTTTTTACCATACATTTAAAGGTTATGGTGTACTGTTGTGTGTGTGGTTAGATATGATTATACAACATACCATGCCTTTGTTAGGCAGCAACTTTAATTCTCTTATAAACAGTATGGCTGTGTCCACACAAGCAGGTGTGTATGTTTACAGCAGCACAAATAGTGGTGCTACTTTGTGCTGCAGTCCATACTCCTGCCCATGCGTTTTGCAGTGGGTGCCTCACTGTAGGGCTAGCTGGCAGATAGGGCCTGCACTGAGGCACTCTGTGCCCCAGCCAGCCAGGGAACAGCATGTGGAGACAGGGTAGCAGCGTGTGGGGTCCAGGGCTGCCCGCTGCCCTGTCTCAACGCACTGCTCTCAAGCCAGCCAGGGAGGAGTTGGCTGGGGCACAGGGTGCCTCAGCATGGGGGCTCTGCAGCAACCAGAGACAGGGGAGCAGGGAGCCCTAGTCTGCCTACTCCCCTGTCTCCACATTTGTCCTGGCACATGCCACTTTGTGTGGTTTGAGCAGCTTTTTTTCCCTGGGGGGGGCGGTTTTTGGTTTTTTGTTTTGTTTTGTTTTGTTTTTTGCTACCAGGAAATTCCAGTAGCAAATTTTGCACCGGAGCTGCAAATTACCAGTGTCATGCATATTTTAACGTGCAATGCGTGCAATTTGTGGTGCCACAAAGAGGTTTTATAAGTTCTTATTTGTTCTGTCTAGGAAGGTCAGTGGTGTTTAAGATAGGAGTCTAAATGCCATTTTGGGGGTACGGTACTTAAAAGTGAGCACAGAGATCTTACAGAAATTTAGTTACCTGAGATGGCCTCAGACTAGAAGCAGTGGCACAAGCAAGTGCAGGCTGACTAGAAATCGTGCCGTGAACCCAGAAATGGAC
>JAGPOW010001034.1:3039627-3064265 GCA_030014935.1 Caiman crocodilus
GGGTCCTGTGACCCTGGCACTCATTCCTGCCATTGGCAGGGGGTCAGACTAGATGGCCTGCTCTAGGCCCCTTCTGACCCTAGATACTATGATACTATGGTAGAGTGAGCAGACTAAGGAGATTCCTGGTACTGTTTGAATGCCTTAGAAGGACACCAGGCTACTCCAAATGGTTTTATCTTCCCTTGTTTTAATATTTTATCTGAGACCTTCTCAAGAAATCACTTAAGGCAAATAATAATAAACAAGGCTGCCCTTATTATTTTGGATAGCACCATGATGTGTCCTCCTGACAGTTTGTGTCTGTTTCTTTAGGTCACATATTTTAGGGCTACAATATAAAATGTGTGGGTTCTGTGTACTGCAAAGAGAGCGTAGTATAAGTCGAGGCAGTTTGTGCAGAATTGTCTTGAAACCATCTTGCACAGGGTGAAGAACAGCCTGAATATTGGTGCACTGTTGTCTCAGCAGTGTCCCAAGACACACAGCAGTAAATTACAAATAAAATCATCACATTTTCAACATAGCAAAATGCAGTACACACTACTCTGTGATGTGGAAATTTGGAAAGGGAGAACCATGTACTATCAAATTTCTGAGAGCTTACAATGGAGGGCTGGACACTACTGGGGCAAGAACACCTGCATTTGCTTCCTTACTCTGCCATAGTCTTATATGAGACCTTGAGTGAGTCATTTAATTTCTCTGGAATCAAGTTTCCCATCTGTAAAATAAAATAAAATATTTTCTCTGCCCCATGCGTCTGATCTATCAACCTTCTTTTGGAGCAAAGGTCATCCTTCTAAGTGCTAGTGCAAATTTGTACATAATGGATCCTGGATATTGGCCGTGTCCTTTAGCTGCTGCTTCATGTAAAGAAAATAATGTTTTTAAGAACTCTGAAATTAATGGAAGATGTGTCAGACATTATGCTTAAGGGAAAGGAGGGGCTGCTGCTAGGCTCTGCTCAAGTGTTCTGTTAAGCAATGTGTCAACCTCTCAGCCCCCTTCCCCTTCCCCAGGATGGATCCAGACCATAGAGCTCCTTGTGGACCAGATCTGGACCCAGCAGTAGGGGGACCAGCAGCTGGGGTGGTGGAACCACCAGTGGCAGTAGTGGCAGTGGCTGAAGTGGCAGTGCCAAGTTTTCACTGTGTATATAGCCCAAATGGCAGCAAGCCAAGTAGTAGTGGGCAAGCAGGGTTGTTTCAGCACAGACTTCACTCTCCTCCCTGCTGCCTATCGTCATACCCAACAAAGCCCTGGATTTTAAGGTAGGCTGTCCACCTGCTTGCTCTGGACTCAAATTCCTTGGGCTACTAGGAGCCCCGCAGGTCAGAGGGAATGACTCTGCAGGCCAGATCCAGGCCATGTCTGTATGTTTGACATCCCCACACTAAAGGAAATGGCCCTCACCTTTGTATGCCACCAGCACTTCATAATTTAACATATTTTGGCATTCTGCTTCCTGATGTTGACATTGATTTTTCAGATTGTTTAGGAGCCATTAGATTAATGCTTCTAAACCTTTTGCCAGTTCTTGTAACCTTTGTAATTCCCCTATGTTAGATTTTTTGGGCACTAATCAGCTTCAAGAATTGTCAGTCCCCAAAGTATATTTTTATCATATGCTATACTTTACTTTTGACACTTGCTGTCATCAGCATTTAAAAATCTGATATGATGATAATTAAACCCTGGAAGCTCTTCAGCTTATTTGGTGGTTTAATCGCACTTCGAGCTTTTATGAAACTGCTTTGAATACCAGCTCCTTTATGGGTTGCTCACAAGCCATAAAGGCAAGGGCAAGCCATTCTCACCTTCAGGCGTTTTCTCTTTCCTTTGTAGTGTGGGAGAAAAAAAAAGGCTATCTTGAATTCTTTGTGTTGGATTCCTCTTTGACTATCACACTGATGCACACGGATTGAATAGAATGGGAAATCTCAGGGGGTTCCATTATCTAAACATCTCAAATTCAACAATTTTAGGCTTCACAATTCCCGAGCTAGAGTGAAAATTTGTCTCAGTTCCCTATGAATGAGCTTGTTGGATGTCAGGGAATTGGATTCCATCTTTTATGATGCAATTCACATGCTTGATGATGTACAACAGTTTGCATTTTTCAGTCCTCCCAACAGATTTTGCCACTGTTTCACTTGCATTTGTACTCTGGGTGGTGCTTTAAAGAGTGCAGATGGCTAAAGCTGCCAGTCAGACCAAACTGTAACTGTTTTACCCCTATTTGAAGATTTGGTGCCAGATTTCAGCCTTGATATAAGCAGGTGCACTTCCCACTGACCTCTGAATTCTGAGGGTACATGTCTATCTGTCTAAATAGCTAATTTATGGAAGGATTTATATAAGGCAGGCACGGTGTATTGGGTAGATGTGAGATCATTTATTAGACCAACTAAATAGCTGGGAAAAATGGTTCTTTGCAAGCTTTTGGGCAGAAATGCCCTTCTTCAGGCATAGGGAGTCTTGGCTGGTGTTATGTGTTCTGTAAGGTAGAAAAGAAGCTAATTTGTAATGTTCAGGTCTGTGAAAATGCAAACGAGTGCTAGTTTAGAAGATAATAGGTAGAGGTCGGGTGGGGGAGGGGAGTAGAATGTGTGAAGAAATGTAACTGGTCAGCTGCAGGCAGGTTACCTGGGGTTATCAGATGTCAGGCAGATTATAGTGTGCCATGAATCCAGTGTCTATATTTAGTCCATGATTTTTTGTATCCAGTAGATTTATGAAGTGAAGCTCATAGGTTCATCTACGTAAGGTGTTTTGTAAATTCCCTTTGAGGATTAGAACTGAGAGATTGGAGAGAGACTGATTGTTTTGTGAAAAGTGGCCACCCACAGATAACTGGATATTTTTGTCTTCGATGGATTTCTGATGGTGTGTGTTCATTCTGGTGTGCAGTTGTTGTTTGGTTTCTCATACATATTTTCCATCGGTGCATTTGGTGCACTGGCTGAGATGTATTACATTTCTAGAGGTGCCGGTGTAAGGTACGGAAATGGTGATAGTTCTATTGTGGGGTGTAGTTATTGTGGTTCCTGTAGGATTCCTTCCCCAATCGCAGCACCTTGCAAAAACAGTCTTTGCACAGAAAGGGTCATTGTTAGCTAAAACACTACACAGAAAACTGGGACCATGTGAGCATGAAGAGCTGAGCAGTACAAATAAACAATTATGCCAATACCCTTGTCATGCATGAGTTTTACAGAATGAAGTGAGCAAATAGGCCTACAATTCTTAGTTATCTATAGTCCTTGTGATTAGTACACGACTGGGACCTCTTGAGGGTGAAAGAATAATTCAGAATGAATAAGGGGGCTCGGGGTGAATGAGGTTATGCAAGATCAGGATAGATAATGTGGTGAATTGCATGATCACCAGAGGATATTTTGAATCCCACATGTAACTGGAAAATATAACTATAACCTTCTGTTGTAGGGGTGCATCTACTGAGATTTGAAGCCTGCTAGTATAATATTAATAGTATTACTGTTTCTTCTGTTCATTTCTTTCTGCTTCTCTACTCCAAAAGCACTTGTTTTTTTTCTGCAATTTTTAACAGTTCTTTCTTTACTCCCCTTTTACATCAGTGCCTCTTATTACAGCAATGGCTATTTGCTGGCATTATCTAGGGCATTCACAAAAACAAATTAAACTCCCCTGCCCCAAACTCCAGTAGGTCAACATTAAATAAACATAACTTTTCCCTTGCAAAGGGTAAGAATATCTGCAAGCCAAGGACACAAGTTTTACTATTTTTTAAAAAACAAACAAACTTCACAGAGTAGACAAACATGCTTCAAAGCAGAAGTTCATTTCTTATTATATTGTTGCTAGATCAGCTATTTAATTTTGCATGATGAACTGTTTTTGGTTTAAATGGTGTAAATATTATTCTTAACTTTTTTTTTTATTTTTAGCAAAGGAGTCAGGCAGGTTTTGCTCTTATGTTTTGACCTTCCTCCTCACAAACATGCCAATCAAACTGAGCTGGTAGAAAACAACCCCTTCCATTATTCTCTAACTGTAGGGAATGTTAACAATATGACTTGAGATGAGGAAATAATGAAATAACGTTTTTTTAATAAACTCTGTGTTTTTAAAGTGAATGCAACTGTAAGATGCTGCTGCAGACTATGATGCCTACAGATTCAGTTGAAATTTGTAACCATTGTTTGTAATGTAGGAAATGGTGCATATTATTGAGCTGGGTAAAGCAGTTAATTTCAATTTGAGGTATCTCCAAGGTAGGCCTTGTGTGAATAGGCCACTGAACTGGCAGTCAGTTAATCTGGGCTCTGTTCCAGACTCTGCCACTGATCTGTTGTGCAACATCTGGCAAATATCCCTTTCCCATTTTCTGTGCCTCTATTTTCCCTTCTATTCTTTGTCTTAGGATTCAGAGGTGTTCAGAGAAAGGACTGTATCTTTTTACATGCATGAAAAATAGTGAACAGCATGAGGCCTTGTTTCAGGTGCTATTAAAATATAATGGCAGAAGAACTGGAGCTCTTTGAGCGGGTACACTGTGCCTTTCTTGTGAAGCAAAGTTGATTAAAACTTTGCTGTTGTACATGTCCAATTTACATTACAGAGAATGAAATGTATATTGAAAATGCCTAAATAGAATATGTGGGTCAGCCCCTTGAGTGCAAAAGAGCTTATTTAATAGCATCAAAAAATTCAGGTGCAATCATCCATTTAGTCTCTATCAGAAAATCATTGTCCTTCCAATCCTGTTCCAGACAATTTTTGATGGCATTATACTAGCATTTCTTTTTTCCTGGAGCTATAATTATTGCTCTTTTTCACTTTTAAGTTGATGGCAAATTTGGGGGGCTTGCATGTGGATAAGGTGGGAGAATTGGTGATGGAGTTGTATGTAGCACAAACTGTATTTATAAAGAACTGGCAAAGTCCTATTTATCTGAATGCATGAAGAGTCAAGAGATTGTCTTTACTCACTGTTCCAAGTCCTTATTCCATTCAGTACTTGGCCCAAAACTGTCTAAAGCTTTCCTTCACATTCTTTCTGGTCACATTCCCAGTAATTGTTCTGACTGTATCCTTGGCTTCTTTGCAACTGCCTTTTGATGTTTTCTCTGGCTTCTCCAACACAGACAGGCACACAACTCAAGCAGTCAATGATTTACCCACTACATTGGCTGTGTTATGCTCCAAAAAACATGTCACCCTGTATAGGATAGTTGACATCCTTTTTAAATTGTGATCTCTGTATTTTGGCTGTTATTCACAAAAAGAGACTTTTAACAGTTTCCTCATTTAGCACCTGAAAAGAAAGGTAGTTGTTTACCTTTGAGTTGTTATACAGAGACAGTTTTGCAGATTCAGACATATCCTAGAAATGAGGTCCTAAAAAGAGATTCAAATTAAAGGTGACACCTATTGTACAGTTCTGAGTGATAGACATGATGGTGGTGGTGTTTATAATGCTTGAAAAAGGAAGTATAATGGATGGGCTTTAAAGATTAAAGGAGCTCAGGCTGGTAACTAGATAGCCATGAGGGAATATCAGAGATGGAGATTTATATTTGGATGGACAGTGACCCCATGATCTGAGGAAGTACCTATTTTTTTTTTTTAATTAATTAATTAATTTTCTGCACGCAACTTGGAACTCCGAAATATAGCTGTTCCAAAAGCGCTGACTACCCTTTCTGACTTCTAAAGGAGGTACAGATGTAGAACATCTCTGAAGATCCATGTCAATGCATGTCAGTTCAGTCACAGACAAAAAGTGGGCTTTACTTGCCAGAACCTGTAGAAAATAGAAGTTTGTGATATTCAATAACAACAACGATGATGGTGTTGATAATAATAATAATGAAGATGGTAGTGCTGGTACAGCTGACATTTGTGTTAGAGGTTGACCCAGACTTTGGCAAAGGTAGACTGTAGATCTGCATTCAAACTCTGGAGCTGGAATTTCTTTTTTTAACATATAGGCTAGAGACAGAAATTACACACAAACCAATATAAGTGATTGGAAACTGGTTCAGATCTGCAACACAGCAGAAGTTCAGTGCATATCAACTGTTTTCCAATGGCCCAAACTGGTTTAAGATAAACCTGGAAGGATTTAGATTAAATCAGTTTAATAAACTTCTGTCCCAGATCCTTTCCAGATTCAATTTAAATCGTAATCCCCCACCATCTCAGGATGCTTTGCACTTCCCCTGCAACCCCCCCGCTGCCTCGTTGCACAGTGGGTAGGCTAGCTCTGGCCCAAACTGTCTGCTCCAGCTGAGAAGGGAGTCATGCTCTAGTGCCCCCAGCATCTGGCCTGGGTTACAGCAAGCATGTGGCTACATTTCCAGAATCAAAAGTGAATGTCTGTTCACCTGCTTATCGGTTCAATCTGTGCAGCTTAGACTAACCTGTGAAGATTGAATCAATTCAGCCTCCGGCTTTTTGGCTGTTTGTACTTATGCAGAGAAAGATATCCTTCTTTCCTGTTAATTTACTAACGTTGTGCAAACTAGAGTTTCTCTCCCTTAGCCCTCAATGATGACCACTTTGTAGGAGTCCCACATGTCTAGTGTAGAGCACCTAATTAAACATCATTTTAAAGTTTCCATTTCAGTATATACAGGCTTTTCTTTCAATAGCTAGAGAAATATAGATGTTATATCTGTACGTGACTTTAGCATAGACAGAAGTATTGATAAACTTTATTTTTACTGATATCCCTTAACCTTTTTATCTTGGTTCAGCACCTTAGTTAAATGGATTGTTATCAGTAATTTTAAAATGACAGCTTTCTTACCCTCTGCTTACACCATGTAAGTGATTTTCTGTTCTGGTGACTGTTGAAGGTAGTTCTGAACATCTTCAGGTATGCCCACATGTTGACTCCACTTAAATATCTTTATGACAATGACATCTGGGGAAAAACAGTTTCTTCTTAGGTGTGTTGCTTAAAGGCATCTGACTGCTTATTTTGTTTAGTTTATGATAAGTTGCTAAGCATACAATATATCCCAGATCTAAGATAAAAAGAACAATTTTCTTCTGTTAATGGAGTAAGTTATTTTAGTTTAAAGTACGAGCTAGGAATTGGTGCCTCTGTGTTGTCTTGAGCTAAACAAGGTCAGTGCTGCTAAATTATACTGTGTGAGTGAGCTTCTGAAAAAAGTTTAGGAAATCAGAAAATCTGCATTTTCTATTAACATGAGTCTTTCTAGATGCTCTCAGAATACCAAATCACTGAGAACAAAAAAGTATTTGGTGGGAATAGATGCGCTGGTTCATTGCAAAAGCATAAACAGGCTAGCATGAGCAAAGATTACTCAGATAATAGCCTCAGCTGAGAGTAGTTAATCAGGCCAAATTAGCCATTATGGTGTAACCACTGTATGACTAATTTGAGCAGTCTGTCGTGAGTGATGATTATCTTATGGCACTTTATATGTGTATAAGAAGGAAATATGAGAAAGTTGCAATTTGCTAGAGGAAAAGTTACCAGCCTAGAGAGGAAAATCAGTGACAGTATGACACTTTGAAAACAAATAAGGTTTATGATGACAGTGTCAATAGGTTTGTGCCTGATTTTCTTTTCCACAAAGACCCTCTTGTACAGCAGTGGCAATATTAAGAGCCTTTAAAATAGGCATATGCTTTCATCTTCACAGCCTCTTTATGGTGCTAGAACAAGAAAGCTAGGCTTGCTTGAAATCATACTAAGGCCTTTCTTTCTCTGTTTAATAAGGTCAGGGTTTTAAGCTGCTTTTTACAGGTTAGATTTGAAATTAACCTGAGGAAAGTTTTTGCCTTTGTGTAAATATCATGTCCTTTTCAGTGCCTTGAAGACCCTATTCCTTATATAGACAGTTGTGCTGTGCATGGTCTCAAGAATCAGCCTTCTAAATAGGAAAGAATATCTAACTTTCCTTTAGTTGTGCTGTTTCTTCAACATGTCTTAAAATCATGGAGTGGAACAGGACCATAGTGGTCATTCTCTGAGGGAATGATGCTCCTAAAAAATCATAAGTATAGATCACGGGGGAAGGAATTCTAAAACCCAGGACTGGTCACAAAATAGCACCCATGACTGGAACACCACAGCCAGCCGTGTCTCTGTGTCCAGGATGTCTTCTTGGGCACCTACGTGCACTCTAGCATGATAGTTTATCCTTGCCTCCTCTCCCACTAGTCTATACCTGAAGTGCTGTCTTTGGACCTGGATATAATCAAGGATCTTTCTTTACTTTATCAGCAAAGTTTAGACTTGTCTGAAGTCATATTGATTAACTAATAGTCTTCTAATTCTGGCAGGTCAGTTTCTGTGTAAAGATTGTATTCTCATTTCTTCTAAGCAGTAGTAAAGTGTGTGTGTGTGTGTGTGTGTGTGTGTGTGTGTGTGTGTGTGTGTGTGTGTGTGTGTGTGTGTGTAGACGTAGGGACCATATGCTGCTCTGACAGGAGTGCAAAAAGGAAACAGCCTTAAGTTCACTTGCAGTTCCATTTAGGTTGCCAGGGTGGAACAAAGATGCCATCTTTTGAATAAGCATCATTCCCAAGGTGCTTGGCCAGGTGAACTTTTACAGACTAACACAAATAAAAATATGAGACAATAGTTCAGGTCTGGGAGGACCCAGAGCAATCTTTGCTGAGGAGAATAGTGTAGGGAGCATTAATGGAAGAATTGCTTACAAGGAGAGCTCTGAGTGATGAGTGGGAGAATGTCTGGAAGATGAGAAGAGTTTCAAGACTGATAGAAGAGATGGAGACAGATACCTTTGTGATTTATTAACAGAAAAATGATATTTAAGGTATGAGAGTGAACCAGAGAGGGCAATGAATAGAAACCTGAGGGATGTCTGTGGGTTGGGGAGATGAGTGTTATGAATAATGCAACATGTGAAGCCTTGTTTGTATTCCTTTAATAAAGAGTATGTTTGAAATGTGTTTTAATTTCCTGTTTTTTTAAGGACTTTTTACTGTAGAGTAGGAGATATAAAACAGGAGCACAGTGTTGTTTGACAATGTTCTTAGCCCTGGATAAAAAAGGAAAAACCTCATAGAATCAAGGAAAACTCTCTCTCAGCCAGAGAGTTTCTTTTGTGTGTATGAAAATCAAGAGAATGTTATTTATTGATGCCTAGATGTTATATTGTTAGTATCCTAGAAATACCTTAGTGTAAAAGATTTTTGCTGTAAAAATGATGTTTTTATCTTGCAAGAGGAATGCAAATTTGGTCTTTTTCCAGGCCAATACCAGTTTTGCAATTTTGTTAAAGTAGATGCATCTTTAAAATACACATACTTCATATATAGAGAGTTGTTTGTGTGTATGTTAAAAATCTCTTTTACACACGTGTGTGTGTGTGTGTGTGTGTGTAGTTGTGTGTGTACAAAGCCCTGTATTTCTTGGGATGAAATAGCAATATTTTGCCTTGAATTGATTAAGTGCTTTGATAATTGAGAGAATAACACTTGTGAAAAATGGGAAAATGTGCACAGCTTCACAATATAATGGGAAAGTGAAGTAGCAGTGAAGGGTTTCATTGGTTAGATTAGTGTGCATCATGCCATGAAATTAGCACTTTGAACCTTGGGTGACTTGTCCTTATAAGAAAAGCAAGAAGGAGGAAGACCTCATGGATTTATGGCTGGAGTCGGATCACATCATTTCTGACAAATTTTTGCTGAAAAATTGTGTTGAACCCATGATACAAACCCCCTTCCTTTTTTTTTTGAGTTTTGATAAATTTGCAGTTAAAGCTAATTTAAAAAGTGCAGAAGGGGAAAAATAAAATTGAAGTCTGCCTCTTCTATATCCAGATTCTTTTCCCATGGAATTTCCCATCTAGCCACCCAGGTCATTCTTAGCAATTGTGGAAGGGAAGGAGAGTAGTGATATGTTGACAAAATACCTGGTGAGATTGTTTGTATGTTTGTTTCTGGGTACACTTTGCCTCTATATGGAGTCCCAGCAATCTCAACTGACTTTCTTAACAGAACTCTGCTGGGGGCTGGGGTGTTCCAGCATGAATCCAGTGGAGGATTTAAGATGTAGAATTTGTTTAGCTTTTAGGGAGGCTGGAAATGAGTTTTGAGTGTAGATGCCTAAGTGAACTAGTGTAAAAAGTATGTTTACACTTACTATAAAAGTTTAGTTGGTGATGTGGGATAATGAGAGGAATGCAGGAGAAAATGCAGAAAGCATGTAATAGAAAGAATTAAGGAAATTTTCTGTAGAGAACAGACTGCGATGTGCAAAACAAGCCAGACGTTTCCAAAATGCTGGCTAGTACATAAGTGTGTTATTAGTGAACACGTAATGTCAATATTTTGCACATTGTACAAGACCTGAAAAACAACGGAAGTCTAAATACAAATTAAGAAGTCTGTTCCAATGTCTCCCTTACATTGGAGTTGCCATTTTTGTGTTAAATGGCTGCTCACAAGTTAGGAGACAGACAGTAGGCAGATTAATACAATTATATTGAATATAATTAAGAAAAAGATGATCAAATAAAAGATGAGAAAAGAACCTTATAAGAAGTGTTAATGCAGCAGTTGAACTATAGCCAGCCAAAGAAATAAACATACATTTCAGGAAAAGTTTAAGTACATGGTAGCTTTGCAAATAGCAGGGATTGACAAGGTGTCATTATGGGAGGTCTCAAAGAGAAAAGGCCCCGTATGGAGGACTGCATCCAATTCTGGCCTCCACAATTTCGGAAGTACGTGGAAAAGCTTGAAAGAATCCAGAGGAGAGCCACGCTCATGATCAGAGGGCAAGACAATAGGCCTTTCAAAGAGAGTCTATGGGACACTTCATCCTGGAGAAGCGCAGGCTCAGGGATGACTTGGTGGCAGCCTATAAGTGCATAAGGGGTGTGGCATCAGGATCTGGGGGAACGTCTGTTCACCAGAGCGTCCAAAGGGATGACAAGGTCCAATGGTCACAAATTCCTGTAATATTGTTTTAAACTGGACATAAGGAAAAACTTCCTTACTGTCTGAGCCCCTGAGGCCTGGAACAGACTCCTCCAGAGCTGGTGCAAGCACCTGCTCTGGACACTTTCAAGAAACAGTTGGACATTTATCTTGCTGGGATCCTTTGATCTTAGCTGATTTCCTGCCCCTTGGGCAGGGGGCTAGACCCAGTGATCTTATGAGGTCCCTTCCAGCCCTAATGTCTATGAAATCTATGAAAAAACCCTTAAAAAGGAAGATTATTGCCCAAAGCCTCTGTGTATGTGTTGCTGCGATACTTGTGAAAAGGAGCTGAGAGTTGAATTCTCCCATCCATGATATACATTTTCTTAGACAAAGAAAGGGAAACATTGAAAGGTTCTACTATTGCAAAGCAGAAAGGTAATTATGGGAACTCAGAGTAGACAAAGCACTAGATCCAACTATATTGTTTCTAAGAAGCAGGAAGGAAAACAGGCCTTTGACAAAGATTTTTGCATGTGTGTCTGTGTTGGGGGAGGAGACAGCTTCATTTTGTGATCCGACTGATTTAGGAAGTGATAAAAGGAATAGTTAGGAAACATTGGACCTGTGCTTAATTTAAATATATATATGACATCAATAGAGTTGTCCTGGTTCATTAGGGCAGTATATATGCTATATAAGTCCTATAGCCTGGGTCATGTATTGTACTACTACTTAAATGGCAAACAGCTTTAGCAGTAATTTCAGACTGGCGGGGGATGCATTATGTACTCAAGAGGATAGGCACACGATAGATAGCATAGCATGTGCAGCTAGAAATTGCCATTTCTTGATTTCATTCACACAAAATGAAGTGGGACTTGTGACCACCAGAGCCATAATAATAGTATATACAAAAGAAAGTGCTTCCTATCTTCAGGGTCTTTTCTTCTTGGGACCCATCTATAACAGAGAGTAAGGAAATGCCAAAAGAGAGTAAGGAAATGACTGAACTAATATTAAAAATTGCAACTGTAGTAAACATCCTGGCATATAACAGCATAAACGAGTCTCTGTGCGCTTCTGGTCTGAAGTGATGAAATGAGGACTACAGCTTTCTTCCTTCACCCCTCTTGTCTGCTTTGTTTGTTTAGATCTGTAAGCTTTTCAGGGGAAGGTTGATCTTTCTCAGCACATGAGACAATGTGGCTAGGCCACTGGACTGGAAATCAGAAGGCCTGATTTTTATTTCCAGCTATGCCACTGACCTGCCGTGTGACTTGAGATAGGTCTCTTCGGATCTGCACCTCTTTTCCCTCCCTGTCTATTTAGTCCCTTGGGCTGTAAACAGACATCTCATTTGAGGTGATTTTAATTGATCTGAGTGAAAACCCAGGTCAAAAGTAGAACACATGTTCTTTACACGTTGCCTTTCCAAGCTGCATTGCTGCTCAGAAGCCAGGGAGAGCACAACCCTTGACAGGTTTATCCCTGGAATGACTGGCAAAAAATCTGCCAACACATCTCCACTACCTCCACAATTACTACAGCCCACAACATTCCTGGATCTTACACCTGCAGAAATGTAATCTATCTCATCCAGTACACCAAATGCGTTGATGGAAAATACATAGGAGAAACCAAACGACAACTGTGCAACAGAATGAACGCACACTAGAAATCTATCAAAGACAGGAATACCCTGCTACCTGTGGGGGCACATTTCTTAAAAGACAACCACTCTCTAGTCTCTCAGGTCTAATCCTCAAAAGGATTTTACAGAATACCTTTCACAGATGAGCTTATGAACTTCACTTCATCAATCTACTGGATACAAAAAATCATGAACTAAATATAGACATTGGATTTACGACACACTATAACCTGCATAACATCTGACTCCCCAGGTAACATCTCCACTTTTTACCAGCTATTCTCATTCCCTTCCCCACCACCCTGCTGTTTCTTATCCTTTGACCACAACTACATTCATTCCACCTCCCTGCTCCTGCCTGTCTCTTACTTACTGACCACCTCAATTTACACTTTCACTGACTGGCTTTCTTGCATAGTACTGGCCTCTGGCTGCTTTACCACTCCATCCAGGAAGAGCACAGATGTTTCCTCAGCTTGACAAAGGGTGTTTGTCCATGGCAAAGGGTGTTTATGCCTGAAAGTTTGCTAAGAAGAATTTTTCCAACTATTTAAGTTGGTCTAAAAAAAGATATAGGATTTACCCAAAGATCCTTGTCTGCCTATGTCCTTAGACCAACATGGGTACAACCTACATCCCTGGCAATAAACTTGGAAGAGATGCTATTAACTGAGAGAAGTCTACAGGATTGTCCTGGGGGGAAAAAAAATTATCACATTTTCTTGCCCACTTCACAGGAACTTAAAATGACACAACAGACCAGTGCATCTGTAGGATCCCAGAACAAAAGACTTTCTCCCAACAGAAATTCAATATCTGTTTACACCTTAACTATCTCTGTTCAGTGTAAGGCCCCAATCTTGATTCACTCTTTCAGGCTTTAATAGCATGACAGCACCAGTCTGTATGGTGGCAGGTAATACCTTGGGCCCCTAATGGCATATCAGAGCCCCATCAAACTAGGTACTGAACAGACACATAACAAAAAGACAAACCCTACCCAAAGGGCTCAGTGTCTAAAAATAACATCTTTAACAATAATGTAACACTTGGTTATTGTTTGATGTGAATAATAGCAAATATGCAAGTAATTATAAGTTACCTCCACCCTTCAGTCCATCTTATAATAGATTTTAATGAGAGTCCAGTTTGACTTTGTACTTTCCAAAATCAAAGGCAACTGTTGGAAAAAACAAATCAAATGCAATTTCTCGTGCAAGATACTAGCTTTCATTATGGAAATTTGCTGGGGATTGAGCTCTAAGGGTGGAAGTCTCTTCAGATAGTATAAGAGGACAGTGCTATCCATATTGAAGTCCTGAGCTCACCCTGGGCTTTGTTCTCCCTCTCTGCAGATTCAAGGGTTCACCAGACTGGTTCTATCAGAGGTACCCCTCTGAGTAAGTCTCCCCTGAAGAACACCAGGGAGTCAGAAGTCTCATCAGAAAAGATAATATAGATGCAGTAGCTGACCAGTGTCCTAAGCTGAAGTTAGCACAGTGGGTAGCATCTCTCCACTCACTCCCTAGTGCACTCCTCCTCCTTAGCCATGATGACAACAATCAAAGACCTAAGAGGGGAGAAAGCGTTTGGGGTGGTGGCAGCTAAGCAACTTGTTTTGTGTACCCTGGATTCTCTTGGCATCCACAAAAGGATGTTAAGGCCTTCAAAGGTAGGAATATGTCATCTTTTTTTGACATCCCAGGAGCCTATGCTTTCTTGCATAATCAAGTGTCTATTTGCCAAGGATCCTGGATTTCTCTGATTTTAAAAAATCCTCAATTTTCAGATTAAAAAATGTAACCCCAAATCCACTTTTCCCCATGATTAAATGACTACTTGGGTTAGTCAAGTGGAAATATTCCAAACATTGCTACAGCAGGTTGCTGTGAAGGATTCTGGGTAAGAAATATATATATTGTTGATATAGTACTACAGGGTACCTATACATGTACCAGCCATCTGCTTTGACACATACTAACTAGCACATGTCAGAACAGACTCAATGAATTGAGTCTGCTGGAGCATGCTAATTAACACAGTCCAGCAGTCTCCACACTGCGTGTATTCAGCATTCTCACACTTCACAATGTCAGCAAGGGCGTTTTAACTTTCTGGAGTGGTTTATTTCCAAACTCCCTATAATAAAGTGCTATACCTAAAGGGCATGAACAGTTAAGTGCTATGTTTTTAGGTACTTTTAGGGCAATCTTTTCAAACAAGGATTTGCGTCGTAAGAATATTTTCTTATGCAGACCTTAGTGGAAATTACTGTTTTCCTTAATTTTAACATATTTCTTTCTATAACACTTAGGTTCCAGCTGTTCTGCTTGTGTGGGTCATAAATCTTATAAAATACTTCAGAAATGTTTACACCTTGTACAAATATTTCCAGCACGATGAATAGATTTATCAGGAATAAGATGTAATAAAGACTGGACTTGGAGGATCATGAGGTTTTTATTTTAGCCATTTTTGTGATTCTGTGAGTAAGTGTGCGTGAAGTTACAGTTTTTAATACTTCTAATTGCTAATCTTGAACAATGAGTTTTTAGTAATGAAGAGGGATCCTGGTTTCCTCTGATTAAAAAAAAAAAAAAAAATCCCCAATTTTAAGGTTAAAAAAAGGAACCCCAAATTCACTTTTTTCCATGATTAAAATGAAACACCACTATATATACATGTATATATTAGTGGTGTTTTATTTCAATGATGGAAAAAAGTAGATTTGGGTTATTTTTTACATCCTAAAATTTGAGATTTTTTTTAAATCAGAGAAAACCAGGATCTCTGGATCATGATCTTGGTTTTGAATCTGATGTCATGATCTTCAAACACCAGTTTCCTCGGGTGTCCAAAGGCTGCACTTGAACATTTGAGGTGATGCTGGATTTCTACATTGATGAAAGCTTTCTGCAAGAGATGGCTTCCAAGCTATTGGAAAAACTCCTCGTTCTCCAGAGTCTCACCCTGAATCTGAAATACTGGAGCTGGGAACTGCTCATTAAGAGGTTGTTGATGAAGGACCTTAGTCTTCTGAATGTTAAGCATCAGTCCATAGGCTCATTAATGGATGGGTCAGCTGGGCTGAGGCCCAGTCCCAGGGGCCATGACCAATTCAGGGTCCACAGGATCCTCATCAGCAGCAAAGTGAAAGTCACGGTTTTAAACCTGGTGACGTTTTTGTCTCCTAGCAGGAAGACAAAATTGATGCCAAGTTTAAACTGTGGCTTTTCTATTTGCTTCCCTGTGAGTTAGGAGCAGAACCCCTCTGCCAATGTGGCTGGGGACCAGGCTGGGGCTGGGCTGGGTTGGGAGTGCTGTGCCTGGTGGCGGGATGCAGCTAGAGCTGAGCCAGAGTGGGCCGGGGTACCATGCCATGTGTCTGCAGGCAGGTGGATGGTGGCACTGGCGAGGCTTTGGTAGCCTATGGCCACTAGGGTTGTGTGACGCTTCGGTCACTGATTTGATTCGGAGATATTTGGAGAGATTCAACAATTTTGACGTAGACACGGTTTTATATGCTTTTTCTACATACCTCAAGGTACTAAGTGGCTTGTGAATGCTGAGATGGTGGAGGGGATGGAATGTCCCACAAGAGTGCGGGGCACTCCCCAGTGCACCCTGTGGTGGACCTGGAAGTGGACCAGAAGCACTTCTGGTCCACTTCTGGGTCTGTTGCAGAGCGCACAGGACCCCCCACACACACACTTCAGCTCAACGACTGATGCCTCTTGGGTCTGTGGGGGGGGTACCTGGGGTTCCCCTACTGCTAATTGCTATGGAAAGGGGATGTGGGGTGTTCCTCCACATGCTCAGTGGTGGACCCAGAAATGGACCAGAAGTATTTCTGGTCCACTTCCAGATCTGCCACTGAGCATGTGGGGGGGAGAGGAGGGGGATTCCCTGTGCTCCTTTGGGGTGCTCTGTCTGCTCCACCATCTCAGCATCCATTAGCTGTGCCTGATACCTTGAGGTATGTAGAAAAAACATTTAAAGCTGTGTTTATGGCTGAATTGCTGATTCTCTGAATCAGAATCAAATCTTCAGATTCAGATTTGGCTGAATTGAATAAGGACAGTGATCCAAATCAATGGATCAAATTACTGTCCCCTGAATCCGACCAAATCTGAATCTGAACTGAATATGGCCCGCTTCTCACACCGCTAATGGCCACCCCAAAATTGATTTTCCTCTTCCCGTATCCATTCCTCTCAGTGCTACTGCCCACCTGCAGAGGTGCAGCGTGCTCCTAGCTCAACCTGGCCTGGCCCTGTGCATTTGCATGGGTGCACAGGATACAGACTTACCTGAAGGGAAGTGCTGCCCAGCTAACAGGGGCCAGGTGGGGAGCTAGATGGGTTCAGAGGCAGCTCATAGCAGGTGTGGGGAGGATGGTGGGGGCTGCCTTAAAGTGATTGAGAGTAGGGGGAGGAGGGAGTTCCTGTGAGGGGAAAGTGTGTGTGTGTGTGTGTGTGTGTGTGTGTGTGTGTGTGTGAATCTGTGTCTGTGTGTGTTTGTTCATGTTAGGGAGAGTATGTTTGCATCTATGTACATGTGCAGAATGTGAATGAGAGTAGAGTGTGTGCCTCTGTGTGTGTGTGTGTGTGCGTGCATGTGTGTATGCACGTGTGTGTGTGTGTGTACATTCAACCTTAGCAGGGTGGGGGAAGAAGGGAGAAGAGGAAGACATGTGCCCCCCACCGCCCTCAGCCTGGCAGGGCCCACCCAGCCTACCCTCAACAGTACCAAGGGTGCACCAACACCCCCACAAGCCCTTCTCACCCCCCACCACTGCATCCCAGCTCCTGTCGGGGGAGGAGCCTCCAATTTTGTGTTTGCCCAGGGCCCCATTACACTTTAATCCACCTCTGCATCAGTCCCATTTTCTTTTATGCCTCAGTAAAGACGTTGACAATTGCCTGAAAATCTGCTTCCGATGGGACACATGCTTCAGAGTCACCAACATACTGGAGCTCAATGATTGAGGTTGGATGTTCTTGGTTTTGGCTTAGAGCTGGCTGAGATTAAGTGGATGGTAAGCTATTTAGTAGTTTAGCTCCACTCTGATTGGAAGTTTGCTGGTGCTCAGATGTAACACTGAGGTAAGGAACATCACAAAGAGTTCTGGAGCAATGGTGCAGTCTTGTTTAACTCCCATCATAACCTCAAAAGGATCTGTGGTATATCTGTTACTGAGAACTACAGCTCACATGGTGTCATGGCAATTACTTGATGAAAAGTATGTTTTTTATGATATATTGGTAATTTTAAGAATCTGATTGACAGACATCTGTAACAGGGAACCCTGACCCTGTTACTAAGAGACAGGGTCATCCCTTTAACTCCAGAACCTTTGAGTCATGGCTGGCCAGTCAAGTAGGGGTTAAGGCTCAAGCCTTGCCAGCTGGTCAGGTGACAGGAAGAGGAAGGCCAGGACTCTACAAATGGCAAGTGGAGAAGGCCAGAGGGGCAGCAGGAAGGTGGACTCCCAATGATCACAGTGCCATGGCTGCAGTCTGTCGGAAGACTACACCATGCCTTGAGCTGTCCTCATGATCATTTAAAGTAAGCAGGCATGTTGTCTCTCTTCTTTAATGTTAAGACCAGTGGTTTGGGTGAGGCTATTTGGGGAAGGAGGAGGCCTCATTGGAGGCACACTGCAGTGTGGGGACCCCAGTGCCAGAGAAGGTGCAATATTTGGGGGGTGAGCTGACCCTAGCACCAGAGAGGGCGCAGTATTCGGGAGTGAGCAGACCCCATCACCACCGAAGGGCAGGAGCCTGAATGAGAGGGATTTTTTGAAAGCTGGAGCCTGGGAGTCAAACCCTGATTAGTGGGGTTTTTTGACTGACAGGCCTAGCTAGAGAGAAACGGGGTAGGCTTACAGCAGCTGAGACCCCAACATAAAGAGGAATTTACAAATGCCGTCTGCGAGGCTTGGGCTGCGGTGTAGGGAAGGAATGGAGCCACAGATAGCGCACCCTGACCTCGGGGCATGCAATGGGCAGCCTCCTGCTTAATTAACAACAATTAATTAATAACAAGGCATGACAGATGAGAAGGTGGGTGGTTGGCCCATAACAGGTGGGTAGGGATACCAGTAGACGGACCCCAAGCAGGCCCCTCCCCATTACAACATTTGATTGGTTATATATTGTAAGCGACTTCTACTTTTTGTTATATTCTAAATTGTATTAAAAGAAGCAAAAAATATTCAATAGTAACTAATATAATTGATTGACTATTGTAATGACAGAACCCCCTGAATGAAGGTTTATAACTTCATGCTTTGGTCTTCTTGACCCATTGTGGTGACTAGTGAATGTTGGTGCTTGGTTGAGACACTATAAAAGGGATTTGGTGTCCTTGGTTTTCTGAAAGTGCTGGGACACTCATAACATCTGAAAATCCAGGTCCCTTCATCAAGCATGTGTACATCCAAAATCACTAATCTCTTCTGAAAATCCTATTTTGAATAT
Organism: Caiman crocodilus; assembly: GCA_030014935.1. Taxonomy (NCBI): domain Eukaryota; kingdom Metazoa; phylum Chordata; order Crocodylia; family Alligatoridae; genus Caiman; species Caiman crocodilus. Next base: position 3,058,684 of record JAGPOW010001034.1, read on the forward strand.
ATTTTAGTGGGGTTGGTTTGTTATAGCCCTGATGGTGCAAGAAATGTCCAAGAGGACCTGAAGAATGGCACCCAATGTCTGAAAGCTTGTTTAGCAGTTCTCTCAACTATACAATTGGTCCAATGAAAGACGCCATCAAAAATTGCCTCTCCGATTATGTTCCTAAGATTGCTGTTTCACATAAGCAGTTATTGCTGTGGATGTCACATGGATATTATGCGATAGGAGGGAGGGCTTCAAGGCACTGGAGTGAGTAAGGATGTAATTCACATGGCCAGGAATGAAATGAGCCCAGAGGCTCCTTGTGAGACAGACTTGTTATTAATACATGATTCACATTATGCAGAAGCTTGAGAACCTTAGCATCCATTGTGTTATCACAACTGAAGTGATCCCAGTGCACCTCTGTAATCCTATTGAATTAGGTTATATGTTACACCAGGCATGAACTAATGCATGATATTGTCTATTTTTGTTAAGTTTCCTTAGCTCAAATGATTTTCAGTCTCAACTAAAGCATTGCTTCTATTACAGGGGTTTTCTTTGTTGGGAGATTTTCAGCATAGTAGGTGGAATCAAGCCAACTAATAACTAGCATCAGTGGGAGGAGCTCTAGGCCTTCCCAATGATCAAAGGAGTTAGGCAGACCAGCAGTTGATCTGATAAGATGATTAAGAATCAAGCAGCCATGACAAATAGCTCTTCAGAGGAAGTTAGGTTTTGTGCGCTGGCAACTTGAACTAACCCTGAGGTAAGATAATTATGCTGAAATGGCATGAATGGCCCAGAACACTTACAAATATTTGGATTTTCTTGCCTTTCTGATTGCCATTAAGTTGCTCTATCAGATCAAAAGCTCTTTTTGCTCATTTGGAAATGAAATTATTGTGTCTACTCTACTGTGTAAAGTTTAGGGGATCTTTAATGAAACAAATTCTGGCAATGGAGACCTGCTTTATTGTCCCAAGAAGTTTAATTAAGTTAAAATAGGCATGGGCTGCAGCTTTCCTGAATTTGTTGCCATTGTAAAAAGATGCTTTACAGGGTAGAAATAGTCCTGGATTCAACAAAGTAAAAATAGTCCTGGATCCAACTTTGCATTGATGGAAAGCAGGATATGGATTTTAAAGTTGACCTCTCACACAGATCCCTGCTGCCAGAGTTCATGTTGAAGCAAATTGTTACAATTTTTTATGATGATTCTTTCAAACACTGTAATTTCTGGTTAATTTTTCAAATGGACTGGGCAACCTTTTCATAAGGTTCAGAGATTGATCTTATGTTATACACTTAGAGCTGCACAGTGCTGGATCATATTTGGTCCACAGGGCTTTTTGTCAGAAAAATACTTTCGTGATCAACTGTGTCAACACATTTCTGTCATTTGGAAATTGTACCTGGGGTGCCGGGGTTACAGGAGGACCCCAGACCGAAGAAAAAGAAGTCTCCACTCCTGCAAGGTCCAAAAGGTGTGGGGAAACGTGCACGGTGAAACCACCCGCGAGGTTTGTCGGCCGTGCTCATATTCAGCTGGGCTGGGTGATGTCAGCTGGAGATGCCACCCAGTGGAGATAATAAGCTGCCCCGAGGGTGCAGGAGAGTGGCAGGTGAGCAGAGGCTCAAGGAGAAAGCCCACCCCCGAAGAGTGCAGCTGCGATGTTGGGCAGCCCAGGGCGGCGGGGCGGAGCCTGGGGAGGTACCGACAGCAGAGCTGGCAGAGGTACCAGCAGCAGAGTCAACAGCAAAACCGGCAGAGGGGCCAGCAGAGGAGCCGGCGGAGGCGCCAGCATCAGCAGTGGGACTGGCAGCAGTACTGGCAGAGATATCGGCAGCAGCGTCAGCAAAGGAGCCAGCAGCTGCACTGTTAGAGGAGCCGGCAGGAACATCAACAGCAGCACCAGCAGGGAAGCCGGCATTGGAGCCAGCAGCAGCACCGGTAGTGAGGCCAATGGAGGCAGAAGCTGCAAAGCCAGTTACAGAACTGGAGACGGCATTGTCGGGCAAGCTGGTGGAGGCACCAACTGGCGAGCTGGCAGGGAAGCCCTGGAGAGGATGTAACAAGGGTGGGGCCGACGAGAACCCCAGTGGGGATCGCCACAGGGTGCAGCAGAAGACCCCAAGCAGGGATGGATTAAGCAGCGGACAGGCCCCAATACATCACAAGGATAATCAGTCAGGACTCCATACCTGAGTGGAAGCAAGCAACTGGGCTGGGGGCACCTAGACACAGGGAAACCACGGGGTCCATAGGTTAAGGGCACTCTTTATGCCTTTGTGGCCTCCTGGCTCACTGGCCGCATTGCTTCGGCTGTCATGGTGGTAGGGATTGCACACTACATCACAGGGTGGTTGGTATAGGGCACTAGGGATATGGGTTAATTGGATCCAGGTCCAAGGTCCTTGAAGTCTTCACGTTGAGCCGTGACCTGAGGACACTGAGACTCATGGCTGGAGGGCCACAGGCAACTGGGGAAGAAGCAGAGTGGAGCCAGAGGCGCCAAAGAGCCAGAAGACCTGCAACCCAAGGTGGTGAGTGGCTGGGGTGTAGGAGAGGTCAGAGCCCCGTGAGTGCCTGCCAAGAGGTGTGACGACCCTGGAGGCTGCCTCGAAGGGGAACCGTCCACTGAGGTACCATTCGAAGTCATGGCAGGCGAGTTAAGGGGCTCCCCGGACATCAGCTGGGGTAGCTTTGGGGTCCACTTGCTAGCCTGGGACAGGCTAGATTGATAGTCTGGGCTAAGGCCGCATGAGAACGCCCGATAGAGCAGAGGCTGGCACAGAGATGAAATTACATATTGACACGTCAACATGTCAGAAGTAGTGACTGCTACCAGGGTAGTGTACACTTTTTCCATTCACCAAACATTTGGTCCTTTTCTGTAATTTGAGATCTGAGCAGGTTTTACAGGGTACCTTTAAACTATCATAAAGACTCTTAAAATTGTGAGCATTCACCCATTAGAGGGTATTAACAAGGGCTGTGTGAAGCTTTGGTTTGCAATTTGATTAAGAGAAGATTTGGCCCAAATCAGAAGCCAAATCTCTGAATTTTAATTGAATCGCTAGAAGCTTAAGACTTTCTGAACCAATTCGGAGCCTCCAAATCGATTCAGAAGAGATTCAGTGATTCGGAGATTTGGAAGGCAGTTTTTGAGGGGAGACAGAAACTTAGAAGAGGGAGGGGGAGGGAGGGAGGGGAAGCATGAGGGGTAGGACTGACATCTCTACCTGGCCAGTGAGTGTAATTTCTCCTTGAGTCCCCTTCCAATCACAGTGTCTCAGGGAGGGACATAGAAATATCATAAAAGCCTCTGTCTGCAGGCTTTTTGTGCCTTTTGTGAGCTGGTTCTAAGCAACAGCAGCAGAAAGGTACTGGACTGGCTTGCTTTCTAGTCATCTGCCTGCTCCTTTTTGTTCTTAGAAAGATTGGATAGGATATAATGAATTTTGTCTCTTAGCAGCTGGAGGTGCAGGGCCCCAGAACCCAGATTCCCCCTGCACCTATCTCCTTAACAGCTGGCAGTCTTTGTGGACACAGCAGGGCCTAGCAGGTCTGCAGTTTTCATCCCACTGTGCTTTAATACACACACAGTGTCACCCCTGTCATGAGTTTTGCTTGTCAGCAGCTTGAGGTGCATTTTCCCAGAAACCGCTGCAACTATCTCCTTGAAACTTGGTAGGCTTTGTGACCTCAGCAGGAGCTACCATCTCTGCAAGTTTAATTTGAATCAGGCAAGAAGTACTTCAGGTCTACTTCTGGGTCTGCCACCAAGCATGAGGGGAGCGAGGGAGGGCATGCTTCTGTGGGAACACTCCATCCACCCTGCTAGCTCAGCATTCATAAGCTGCACCTGGTACCTTGAGGTATATAGAAAAACATTTAAAGCTGTGTCTATGGCCAAATTGCTGATACTCTGAGTCAGCATTGAATCTTCAGATTCAGATTCTCCTAATCGAATTGGAACAGTGATCTGAATCAACAAATTGAATTACTGTTCCTTGAATCGGGCCAAATCTAAATCTGAATCGAATAAAGCCTGTTTTGCACACCCCTACTTGCTAGATGTTGGTGCAAGGGGAGCTGTTAAAAAAACAGTGAACTGCTAATGAGCACAGTGCCTTTTAGTGCTGGCTAGCCATCTCCCTCCTGACCCACCCCACCTCTTCCCACTGCATGATGGGTCAGCTTCCCCTCCAACATGGTATGTATTTGAACTGAATGGCATTTGGGATGGCTCCATCAATACTGGCCTTAGCCAACCCATGCAGCGAGCCCACTGAGTCTCAGCTCTCCACCCAGGTGTGGCATGCAGTGAGCTTACTTGGTCTCAGCTCTGCCCTAGTGTATGTACTAACACAACCCCTTGTTCCCAGACCCAATCGCAATTCTGTGAAATACATCAAGATTTTGGTCCTTTATAACTTTTTTTTTTTGTTTGTTTGTTTTTTTTACTTCTCCCTGCCCATTCACTTCAAATAGTTCTTTTCCCAAGACTTTTTTCATTCCACAAGGCTCCTGCTAGCTGCAGAATGATGGAAATCACATGGTGTCTTCTCTACCTCCAAGCTATGTGCCACCCTCCCCCTTCCTTTTCCAGCTCAGAAGAGGGAGAGTGTCCTCGATCCTTTCAGTGCCACCCCCTTGCTAGGTTCTCTACTGGCAAGTCACAGTTGTGCAGGCTGGAGACACCACTAGATCTTAAACTGTGACTGCTCTGAAACTGGTTTAACTTTAGTATAGCCTAGCATTCCACATATTGAAAATATTTTAAAGGTAACCTGTACCAGCACTTGATCACAAAAGGAAACTATTGAAATCATCACATTTCCCATACTTGGTTGGAAGCCATAGCAATCCAAATGTTGTCATGGTTTTGTCCAAACCAGACTACTTGAAGTCCACCAAAATCTTTATGTATTTAACTCAAAGCTCCCCTCTACCTATTATCTATGTGGATGGGTGGTGTTACAGCTTACCCTTTACACTGTCAGAAAGGTTGTGACAGAGTGGATGGGGGTGAAAAGAAAACAACCTCCCTCTCACCTGGAAGGGGTCTGGGACCCTCTGGGATGGTGTGGGGTCCTGGGAGCAGGGGTAGCCTGGTCCGAGCTAGATCTCACTTCTGGATGCACTGGGAAGAGAAGCCTAGCAGGGAACCAGGGGCAAGGATGTCTGCAGGGACAACACAGACTCTTGAGTGGAGGTGGAGATGGTCAGGTAGTTCTCCCCTGATAAGGAGCAGCAGCCAGCTGGTGTAGGCACAGTTATTAACCATGCAGGGAACATGAGCTGCAGCTGTGTGGCAGAGCTGGAAACAGATTGGCAGTGGAGCTCAAATAGATTCATAGATGTTAGGGTCAGAAGGAACCTCAATAGATCATTGAGTCCGACCCCCTGCATAGGCAGGAAAGTGTGCTGGGTCTAGATGACCCCAGCTAGATGCCTATCTAACCTCCTCTTGAAGACCCTCAGGGTAGGGGACAGCACCACCTCCCTTGGGAGCCTGTTCCAGACCTTGGCCACTCGAACTGTGAAGAAGTTCTTCCTAATGTCTAGTCTAAATCTGCTCTCTGCTAGCTTG
>JAGPOW010001034.1:3064365-3076675 GCA_030014935.1 Caiman crocodilus
AAACCTCACCAATTCCCTTCTGTGCCCCTGTGATGAACTTACAGGCAGCCACAAGGTCGCCTCTCAACCTTCTCTTGCGGAGGCTGAAGAGGTCCAGGTTCTCTAGTCTCTCCTTGTAGGACTTGGCCTGCAAGCCCTTAACCATATGAGTGGTCCTTCTCTGGACCCTCTCCAGGTTATCTGCGTCCCTCTTGAAGTGCGGTGCCCAGAATTGCACACAGTACTCCAACTGCGGTCTGACCAGCACCCAATAGAGAGGAAATATCACCTCCTTGGATCTATTCGTCATGCATCTGCTGATGCACGATAAAGTGTCGTTAGCTTTTCTGATGGCTTCATCACACTGCCAATTCATGGCAGTCCACTAGGACTCCAAGATCCCTTTCCACTTCCGTGCCACCCAGCAGGTCATTTCCTAGGCAGTAGGTATGCTGGACATTTTTCCTCTCTAGGTGCAGCACTTTGCATTTCTCCTTGTTGAATTACATTCTGTTGTTTTCTGCCCACTTGTCCAACCTGTCCAGGTCTGCTTGCAGCTGTTTCCTGCCCTCCGGTGTGTCCACTTCTCCCCACAGTTTTGTGTCATCCGCAAACTTAGACAGAGTACACTTCACTCCCTCATCCAAGTCGCTGATGAAGACATTAATAAGTATCGGTCCAAGGACCGAGCCCTGTGGGACCCCACTGCCCACACCCTTCCAGGTCGATACCGACCCATCCACTGTGACTCTCTGGGTACGACCCTCTAGGCAATTTGCCACCCACTGGACTGTGTAGTCATCTAAGTTGCAGCCTCTTAACTTGCTCACCAGCATGGGGTGGGATACCATATCGAAGGCCTTCCTGAAGTCTAAGTATACAACATCCACCCCTATTCCTGTATCCAGGCGTTTTGTAACCTGATCATAAAAAGAGACCAGATTAGTCAGGCACGATCTGCCTACTACGAACCAGTGCTGGTTTCCCCTCAGCATAATTTTTCCTGCTGGGCTCTTGCAAATGTGAGCCTTGATAATTTTTTCAAAGATTTTGCCAAGGATGGAGGTGAGACTGACTGGCCTATAGTTGTCTGGGTCCTCTTTCCTCCCCTTCTTGAAGATGGGGACCACATTGGCCGTTTTCCAGTCCTCTGAGACTTGGCCTGTGTGTCACGAGCATTCAAATATTCCCGCCAGTGGCTGTGCAACGACGTCAGCCAGTGCCTTTAGTACCCTTGGTTGGAGCTCATCTGGGTCTGCTGACTTAAAGGCATCCAGTTCCTCCAAGTGACTCTGCACCGCTTCAGGGTCTGTGCATGGTAGTCTGATGCCCTGCTGCTGCCTCTCTACAACCCCAGTGAGAGCCTTGTCTTGCCCCTCACTTAGGAACACAGGCAAAGAACTCATCGAGGAGTTCAGCCTTGTCCCCCCCGTCCGTCACCAATTGCTTATGCCCATTTAGTAAGGGTCCTATTCCTTCCTGGGCCTGCCTTTTACTCCCTATATATCTAAAAAACAATTGCTCATTATCCTTTACTTGGGATGCCATCCTCAGCTCCATGGTAGCTTTGGCCCGTCTAACTGCCTCCCTGCAAGGACGAGCAGAGGAGGTATACTCCTCTTTGGTAATCTCTCCTCATTTCCACTTTTTATGTGCCCCCTTTTTGGCCCGTAGGCTGCCTTGGGTTTCTCTGGTCAGCCAAGGAAGCCTTCTGGCCCCTTTCCCTCTTTTACCTTGCATTGGAATTGTCTTGCTTTGTGCCTGAAAGATCATTTCCTTAAGGCACAGCCACCCTTCTTGGGCTCCCATCGCTTCAAAACTCCTACTCTGCAGTGTGTCCTTGACTAATCACCTGAGTTCATTGAACTCAGCTTTCCTAAAGTCTAACACTTTTACCCTACTAGTTACCTTACCCACTCGACATCTTATGAAGAATTCTATTATTTGGTGATCACTGTCCCCCAGATGGCCACTGATATGTAGGTCTCCTACCATATCATCCCCCGTTGCCAATACCAGACCCAGTAAGGCATTCCCCCTAGTGGGACCATGTACCTCCTGCGTCAGGTGGAGGTCCTGTACACAGGATAGGAACCTGCGTGAACGGTAGGACTTGGCTGTCTGCGTCTCCCAGCAGATGTCTGCATGGTTTAGGTCCCCCATGACTACCACCTCCTTAGCTTTTATGGTCTCCGAGAGCTGCCTCAGGAGCCCTGAATCTAATTCTTCCACTTGGTGTGGTGGTCTGTAGCAGACCTCTACCACCAAATCCCTTTCTCCTTGCCCCCATGTAACCTTTCCCACAATCCTTCTACTTCTTCATCCTTCGATTCCGTCTTGATGAGGGTCGAAGTATATTGCTCATTGACATAGAGTGCTACCCCTCCCCCTTTCTTCCCCACCCTGTCCTTTCTGTACAATCTATAACCCTCAATATGTACTGCCCAGTCATGGGACGAATCCCACCAGGTTTCTGTTAGCCCTGCTAAGTCATAGGTCTTTTCTGCAAGCAGAAGCGAATGAACAAGAAGTTCATCCTGCTTGTTCCCCATGCTCCTAGCATTAGTATATAGGTACTTGAGCCCTGTGACTGGTGCCTTGTCTGCCCCCCAGCTCCGAATCCTAAGGGGCCCCTGATTTCTTACCTGCTTATTGCTTACCTGTGCTGTACTGCTGGCCACCCCATGGCTTGCAGGTTCCCAATGTTCTCCTTCTTCAGGCTGGACTGTCCTTGTGGGTGCCACATGGTTTGGTGGTCCACAGCTTCCCCCACATCCATCATCCCCTCCCCCTGACAAGCCTAGTTTAAAGCCTGCTAGAGGAGATCCGCCAACCTAGAAGAGAACACATGCTTACCTTTGGGGGACAGGTGAAGCCCATCCCAACTAAGCATGTCTCTCATCGTGATGTGTGAGTTGTTGTCCAGGAAGCCGAAGCCTGCCTCGAGACGTCATTGCCGAAGCCACCAGTTGGTCTCTCTAATGCAGTTCTTGCACCGTCTTCCGCGTCCGCTCACTTGTAGGATGGAAGAGAATACCATCTGTGCACTGAACTCCCTCAGCACGCCGCTCAGAGCATTGTAGTCTGATGGACTCCTTAAGAGACCTCAGACAGCAGCTGAGCCATGGGGGAACACAGCAGCATATATGAAGCGACCGACTGGTCACCAGAGTTGCTCACTGTTCCTTGCACTGATCTGTAATGGACTGCTAGGTATTCCCACTGCAAAATCAAGTGCTTTCAACCACAGAGTCAGGGTGTGTGAGAATCTATGCAAGATAAAATTACTCTAATTGTATGATAAGGACTGAGGGTCTGTGCAGTTATCCATATGGATTGATTTGTAGCAGGAGGCTGAAGCAGGAGGACAGGGGTTGGAGGATCTCCTACTTATGGCACCTAAGGCCCAATATCTGATGCAGGATGCAGTTCTATCCTCTTAAGAAGGTAGGATAATCCTGAGAAAAATTATCACCTCCCTAATTTGTATTAAACCAAAGTTGTGGCAGAAAGATAGTGAGGAGTAGGCTGACCTATCCTTCTGAGGGGTGATAGCTGTATGGTGCAATCATGACTACATATAACCATTGAGACATCTTCAGCCTTAAAGAGTAGGAAGGTGAAGATGACTCCGTTACAAAGGCACTTAAAATGGGAGCCTGCACCTGTTAAAGGGTGTTAATCTGTGATAAATGCCTTCTAAACATTTTTATGCCACTCAGGGTGAACCATTGTTCACCTTGTGTTTATCTTTGAACCATTTTACCCAGGTCATTCCAAGGTATTGTTAGAATGCTCTAGGGAGATAAGCAGACAATGTTCTTTGGGTAAATCCAAAATCTTTTATTAGACCAACTGACATAGTTGGAAAAATTCTTCTTTGCAAGGTTTCAGGTACAGATACCCTTGTTAGGCAGAGGAAATATCTGTACCCGAAAGCTTGCAAAGAAGAATTGTTCCAACTATTTCAGTTGGTCTAATAACAGATATAATATTTAGCCAAAAAAGCCATGCCAGCTTATGTCCTTAAATCAACATAGCTAAAACCTACAACCCTGAACCAGGGAGATAAAACATTCTAGTTTTATTCCTCCAGCACCCCGGAATACACCATTCTCAGTCCTTCCCATCAGATGATGTGTAACTGTTGACTGTGTAGGGTGGGGGAAGTGGGGGTACAACTTCCTGCTGTCACTGCCACCCCTGCTGCTGCCAGGCCTCAGCTGTGGCAGGGCTTGCAGCCCTGTGCCTCACTATCAGCACAGAAATCTGTGAAGGGGCAAATACCTCATTGCACTCTCCTCCCCGCATACATCACCTATGCTTCTCTGACAGTTCCTCTTCTCTGTGGGCAAACTTTTAACCCTTCTGAATGCTACTGCCTAGGGAATTTTGCAGGCTGCAAGACAACACCCCCTCCCATTGCCATGGGTGTAACCCTGACTGCTCTGACTGTTTGGCTTATCAGCTTCCCACTAGCTTTGAGCACCCAGGTGCAGCTCACCTCATCAGTTTTCTGCTTGCTCTAGTTGCTCCATGCAAACAGCAGCAGCAATTGGTTATACTACCTATTACCTCCATAGTACTGGGTCAGCTCTGCCCTGTTGTGGCATGCAATGAGTCCACTGGGTCTCAACTCTGCCCTTGCGTGAGTGCTAACCCCTCTTCCCAAATCCAAATTCAATGAAATATATGCAAGATGTTGGCACTTAAAAAAAAAATCTATTCTTTCTTTCATTCACTTCTATTTACTTCTCCCCCAACCTGTTTCACTTCAAATAGTCTCTTTTATTTGGGATTTTTCTCCTCCCAAGCCACAGCTCCTATGCTGATTTCTCCACCTCCAAGCTACATGTCACTCTCCCCCTTTGCCTCCACACCAGAGTTCTGTCTCTTGTCCACGCCTGTGCTTGCAGGCCCTTTAGTGGCAAGTCATAGTTGTGCAGATTTGAGATGGCATTAAACTTTAACCTGTGATTGCTCTGCAAGGGCTTTAACTTTATGATGGGATAACATTCCACTGATGAAAAATGTTTTAAAGGTAACCGGTAAGAGGATCCTATGTTTAGAAACTGCTCTTGTAATCTAGGTCAGGGCATCAAAGGAAAAATAAGCTAAGAGTTTTTTAAAGTTAAAACTTGAATGAAACTTTCTATATAGATATAAATGCATATGCAGTTAAATAGTACATAGCTCTGTTTATAAGTGAATGTCATTATATATAGAAAATGTATGTGTTTTGTGGGAGTCCAGCAGGATAAATAATACAGCAGGGAAACCAGCATGGCTTTGTAGCAGGTAGATCATGCCTGACCAATCTGGTTTTGTTTTATGACAGGGTCACAAAATGCTTAGAGGCAAGAGTAGAGGCGGATGTCATTTTCTTGGGAGTTTAGAAAGGCTTCATTATGGTATCTCATCCTATTCTCATAAATAAATTAAGAGACTGTGACATAGATGTTTACATGGTCTGGTAAGTGGCAAATTGGCCTAGTGGTTGCACCTAGAGAGTGGTAGTAGACAGGTCGTTATCGATCTGGAAGGATGTAGGTAGTGGGATCCCACAGCGTTCGGTCCTTGGACCTGTACTCTTCAATATCTTCATCAGTGACTTGGATGTGGGTTTGAAGTGTACTCTAAGTTTGGGGACAATACTAAATTGTGGAGTGAAGTGCACACTCCGGAGGGTAGAGAACAATTGCAGGCAGACCTAGACAGGTTAGAAAAGTGAGCAGTACACTATAGGATGCAGTACAACAAGGACAAGTGCAAAGTGCTGCACCTAGGAGACAAAAATTGTCAAGCACACCTACTGGCTGGAAAGTGACCTTACCAGCAGCGCAGAAACAAAAAGGGATCTCAGAGTCATAGCGGAGTCCAAGATGAACATGAGTTGTCAGTGTGGCAAAATCATCAGCAAAACTAATTGCACTTATGCATATGCTGATGCATGATAGACAAATAGAACCAAGGAGGTGATACTTCCCCTCTGTGCAGCATTGGTCAGACTGCAGTTGGAGTACTGCATCCAGTTTTGGGTGCCATACTTCAAGAAGGAAGTTGATAGACTCGAGAAGGTCCAGAGAAGGGTCACTTACATGGTTGGGGCTTATATAACAAGCCCTATGAGGAGAGACTGAGGGACCTGGACCTCTTCAGCCTCTGCAAGAGAAGGCTTGAGAGGTGATCTTGTGGCCACCAACAAATTCATTAGGAGGATGCAGCAAAGGATCAGAGATGCTCTGTTCACCAGGGCACCTCTTGGGGTATCAAGGAACAATGGTCACAAACTGACAGAGAGCAGATTTAGGCTAGATATCAAGAAAAACTTCTTCACAGTGAGGCTGGCTAAAATTTGGAATGGACTTCCAAAGGAGGTGGTGCTCTCCTCAACCTTGGGGGTCTTTAAGAGAAGGTTGGATAGGGATCTGGCTGGAGTCATGTGACCCCAGCACGCTTTCCTGCCTAGGCAGGGGGTCGGACTTGATGATCTCTTGAGGTGCCTTCCAACCCTAGCATCTATGAATCTATGCAGTAAGATCATGAGTAAGGTAAGGTTGAGTTGATGCTGATTCTATTGCTCTTTATTTTAAAAATAAACACTAGCAAAGTTCAATCTGACCCTTTTCTTCCCAAAATTAAGGTATTTCTGCTTTTGAAGCTTGATTCTGCCGTATTGAACAGAGTGGAACCATCTACAACAGAGTGGAGCAGTTTACAAAGCATTAATCTGGATTGAGATCATGACTCAACATTCTAGAGGGATTAAGATTTTTTCATCTAGAATTTTGGATTAGTTCCATGTATAACAAAGGAGCTTTGGCAGAAAATATGGAGTTTACCTTCTCAATTACTGTATTCATATTTTTCCTTTAAACAACAAACAGTAAAGGACAACTGACTTCAAACTTGATATTGTTTTGGAGGGTCAGGGGATTTGTGCTGGTATTCCCTCCATTTAATTTCCTCTAGTTACTGAATCAAAGTGATACTCATTATTCAATGGAGAAGTTAATAAACACAATATCCAAAGATTTTTTAAGAAATTTCAATCAATTATCTCAAATTCTCAGGATTTTTCAATATTTGTAGCAGGTTGTTAAAGCTGCTTACTCGTTTCTTAAAGAAATATTTTTTTTTTATCTAAGCACATTAAAAACTACACAGAAATCTGAGTTCTTTTGGCCTTAACTGCCCATTACTGCTAAGATATTAGATTCACCCAAAGAACCTTGTCTGCCTATGTCCTTAGACCAACACAGCTACAACCTACATCCCTGCTAATTCTTAAAACACTTTGACACACTGTATTTGTCATTCACAGCAAAATCATATGCCACTTATTTTAGGGGAGAAACAGGGCATTTGCTAAAACACAGTTAAGCATTAAGTACATCTCAATCTCATGTGGCAGGGATGTAGAATAAGACTTTTCAGTGGGGCTGTGTTGTGCTTAAGCATGGGGAACGAGGAAGAAGTATTTTTCTCTAGTTACCTTAACCTGTTCTATGTTGACTCCTGTTCTGCACTGGTCTTTCTTAGCGTGGTCCCTAATCATTAATCCAACGCTGGCAGTTTCATGCAGATGCTGTTAAGGCCGTCTGGAACTGCTCATGGTTGGTATTTTGTGCCTTCAGATAGCAGAAGCAATAATGCATAGACGCAATCTCTAAAGAACACTGTCGGCTGTCGAAGGGGATGTTTCCACATGAGTAGGCATCAATGAGCCTTTTGCCCAGTGCTGGTATTGGAAATGCTGCTATCTCTGCCCCACACTGCAGTGCGTACTTAGCGGGGTGCTGCTCTGCTTGTGAAGCAGAGCTAAACTGCTCAGCCTCAGGCTAATGAAAGCGAACAAATTCCCTGATCCTTCCCATCTCACGAATAAGAAGCTTTTTGCTTTAAAGAGAGACTGTCTGTGGCAGTGCTTCATTCTCCATTTCTCCTCCTGTTCTTCCCTGCATGCTGAAGTAGGCTGATGGGCTGGACACAAAAGGGTATAAAAGAGAGCGTTTAAGAAAGCAGAAACAATATGGGTTCACTTTCTACCAAAGGGAGTTGCATGGTGCCTTTTGAAATAACTCCACTTACTAATTTCCAGATGTGCTGCCTGCTTTTACTTTGTCCTACTCAGAAAACTAGTCCCGACAAATGAAAATACAGTTGACAGATACAACACAAAATTAGGTCACATAGGTTGGTGGAGAGGAGGATGAGGGTGTTACTGCTCTGTGCAGACTCAATTGCTGTTACCCCTTCTGTCTTACATGTGCATTTCCTTTAACTAAGGATAATGACACCCAGCAGGTGTTAGAATTAGAATTTCCCTCCCCACATTGTGATATTATGCTGCAGCGGAAAGGGTAGTGTTCACTTGAGGTTTACAGGGGTGCCATGCACCTAGAGTCCCTCCGATCTGTTATCTCATGACCCTTAGAAAGTGCAGTACAGGAAGTACACTGCAGCTGGGTGATAGTAATGTATTGACTAGTTAACCTAGTGAGTCAGCAGAGCACTGCACTGGTTGGTGTACTTTGAAGTGATGGAGCCATGTCTCTGCCTATTCTCTGCCAACTATTTAGGGAGAATGAGTTGAGTGTGCATTGCTCTTTACCTGGGCCACAGGTTGAGGTGGGCTGTTGAAGGGAATAGGAACTTTGTCTCTTTCTCCTTGCCTTCCTGTCCAGTTACATATCTCGCCTCACAAGCTTGCCCTAAGTCACTTGTGCTAACCACTTTTTAGCTGCAGCCATCTCACCTATTTTAATCTTGTTTGCCCGCTAGTTGCATTGCCAATGCAACAACTTTATTAATGAAATGCAGTTGTTAAAGAACCCACACCACTTCAAAATCAAGCAATGTGGTTCAGGATGTCTAGTGCAAAATACTTTTTATTATTCTCTTATTTAGTGGACTTTGAAAACTGTGTAAGCATTCTTCCCCCAAGTTCATTCTGCAGCATGGTCTTTGAGGTTTCATTAAATCAAACTGCTACACAGCTTTTCTCTTTTGTCACACACTATAGGCTTTGGTTGTTTAGTTTAAGCAAGTGCAATTCTGTTGTATTCCTAGGCATTGCACTCACTTATGCCTCACATACCAGAAAAAAATTGAACATAATAGTTATACAGTGCAGGATGACAAATGAACAGAGGTAAATGATAAAAAACAAACAAACTACATGACATTTTGGAGATGGCACAAAATCACTGGCTTTTGTGGTAACCACACTGTTAGAATTATTTGAGGTGTGTATATCTTCATTATCTCTCAAAATTATTTGTGTAGCATCTTTCTTCTTTCTTAGAACGATTGTAGAATTAGAGAAAAATACTAGGGTTGTGTGAAGCAGGCCCTATTCAATTCAGATTTGGCCCGAATCAGGAACAGTGATTTGATTAATTGATTTGGATCACAGTCCCTGATTCGATTCAGCCGAATCCAAATCTTAAGATTTGATGCTGATCCAGAGAATCAGCGATTCAGACATAGACAGAGCTTGAAATGTTTTTTTCTACATACATTGAAGTAGCAGGCATGATTCGTAATCACTGTGATGCTGGGGTGGATGGAGCCCTCCACATGCTTGGCGGCGAATCCGGAAGTCTACTGGAATGACTTCTGGTCCACTTCTGGTTCTGCAAGGGAGCATGCTGTCCCCTTCCCCCACCCGTCCTGTTCCTCCCTGCATGCTGAAGTAGGGAACAGGAGGAGAAATGAAGAATGGGTTCCCCCATACCTTCCCACACCTCCTGTCTTGGTAATCAGCCCCCGGGGGGGACCCCAGGTGCTCCACCAGACCCAGGAGACGCTAGTCCCTGTGCACTCCCTGGTGGACCTGGAAGTGGACCGGATGTGCTTCTGGTCCACTTCTGGGGCTGCCACCAAGCGCACTGGGGAGCCCCCTCCATGCTTCTGTGGGACGCTCCAGGCACCCCAGCATCGCAGTGTTGATTAGCCTCCTGGTACCTTGAGGTGTATAGAAAAATACATTTAAAGCTGTGTCTATGTCCAAATCAACAAATCTTTATGAATCTCTCCAAATTCATTTAAAGGATTAAAGGGTCCCCTGATTCGATTTGAATTCAGAGATTTGGCCACCAAATCAGGCTGCATCACCACTGAATTGAATCAGGGACTGAAGCGTCAAACAGCCCTAAAAAAATACAGTGGAAAAGGGTCTTATCTAGTCCAATGGCTTACTCAGGGGGTCCTGCCCATGGCAGAGGTCAGACGTGATGAGCTACTGAGGTCCCTTCCAACCCTAACATCTATTAATCTATGAAAATAGGATATTTTGTGTATAAAACTTACTAGAGAAATGCTTGCATAACCTGCGTTTAAGCAGCCAGTGATGAACTGAACTCATAGAGAGAAAGGTTGTCTTAATAGTTTTTCTGTATATATGTATCTTATAATTCTGTACTGTTTTTTATGTTTCAAGAAGTAATGGGAATCTGAGTAGTGGAAAAGCCATATCATAGTGTACACTATATATAATTCAGCTTCTTGCCCCTTGGAATCTGCCTTTTTTTTTCTTTTTGTCTAAAAATCTCTTGAGATTTCAACCTCCTGATCAAAAACCATTTCCGATTTAATACTCAGACAACCTTTCTCTAGTTCCTAAGCCCCTGTCATCTACCCTGTACTGAGCAATGGAATAGACATTAGCACTTACCCTGTTAGAACTGGGGTAGGGAGGAGCAAGGGGCAGGGAGGGGATGGGAAGGTGGATTGGGGATTGGGAAAAATGGGAGAACTTTTGCAGGGAGCTCAGAAAGGTTTCATCTCATTGGGAGATGAAGCATCTCTGGAAGAAGATGTGGCAAAGATTTAGACGATAAACTCTGCTCTAAACCAACTGGGTTTTGATTCTACTTAAATCTCCACAGGCTAGGAGCCAGATATTGAACAATGAATTGCAATTTCCAGTGGATTTCTTTCTGTCCAGGTTTTTGGGTGTCTACAGATTTGAATTTTGCTGAAAGATGTTACAAACTCTAATGGCACAGTAGATTATCAAGCAGCTTAATGTCAATTTCAGCCCTAAACGTCTGTGAATCTGTGTGAATTTAAAATGCACTGGACTGGTTTGTTGGCATCATTGTCTGAGAAATCTACTGTAAACTTAAAGATCAAAGCTTAAAGTTATTTGTCCTCCCAGCTGGAAAGGTTTTGGAGGAGCATAGAAGTGACATGCTCAGTCTCCAGTCGTGGGGAAAGCATCTTGAAATGTTCTGCCTGATTTCTTTTGGCTGGGGCACCAAAGGGGAAAAGAGGTAGAGGTTGTAGATGAAAATCATCCATTTCCAGTCTCAGCATTTAATGTCATTAGTTACAATTACAGCAAAATGGCTTTTAAAGTATCCAATTATTCTATCTGAAAATCAGAAATTCTGAATAAAACAAATCTAAATTCATTGAGATAGAAAAGAGGAGAGAGCGTTAAATATAAATATTAAAGTTTGTGTTAGTGTTTCTGTTGATAGTCTAGTATTATATATGTAAAAGACCAAGCTAATCTGTCACTGTTTTAACTGAATCCCTTATCAACTAAATGCCTTTATTGTGAGAGTGATCGCTTATGTTACGTTTACCTTGTTACTGTCTACAAAATTCTAAGTTTTTTCTGACTCAGTCAAAGAAAAAGATTATAGCTTTTTCTTCATAATTGCTTTGTTAAACCACTTCACTGAAATGAGCATTTAAATAGGTGCAAACTGAGCACTGAATTGAACTCCCATGGAAAGAAGTATAAAAAATGGATGTATAAAGTACAAACTGAACTGTCTTATGGATGGTCTCTGGGGCAGGAACTATACTGTCCCCTACGTTTGTGCAATCACTAGCACAGTGAAATGTTGATCTGAAATGAGACCTCTGGATGATTCTATGATACAAAGCAATTTTACAACCATTTTACTGAATATGTGCCTGTGCGTACTAACCCTGAACTTGGAATTTGACTTACGCCTTTCAAATGCAGACTTGAGGGAGAAGGAAGGGGGATGAACAGAGACATAGTTCACTGTCTTAGTCTGAAGTCAAGTAGAAGGCAGGATAGATAGACCTTAGAGACTAACCAAAGTGTGTGTATATGTGTACTCACACAGACATGCACAACACAAGCTTTCACTTGTTTACTTCATCCTATGCTGCATCTGAAGAAGTGAGCTTGATCTTGCAAAAGCGTCTGTTACAGATTCTCTCTCTCTCTCTCTCTCTCTCTCTCTCTCTCTCTCTCTCTCTCTCTCTCTCTCTCTCTCTCTCTCTCTCTCTCTCATGTTGGTTCGCCCCGGGTTTTAAAACCGATAGGCCACCTGCTACCCCG
>JAGPOW010001034.1:3076775-3098948 GCA_030014935.1 Caiman crocodilus
TAATACAATTCTGTCTCTGAATAAGTGTGATTTATATATATACAGAGTGTGATAGAGAGTCTCTCTCTCTCTCTCTCTCTCTCTCTCTCTCTCTCTCTCTCTCTCTCTCTCTCTCTCTCTCTCTCTCTCTCTCTCTCTCTCTCATTTTGGTTAGCCCAGGGGTTTTCAACCTATTTGCATCATGGTACCCTTTGGTGGCCAGGCGAAGAGCAGTGTACCCCCAGCCAATGAGCGGGGGAGAGAGGCGGGGAAGAGGGAGGTGGCAAATGGCCACCTAGGGCCTTCTCAAGTACTGCCTGGACAACCCCTGGCTTAGCCTGTAAGGTGCAAATCTACCCTACATTGTACTGCTTTTCAATCCATGTGGACAGTTGCAGTCAGATAGGAAAATGCTTGCACCTTGGGGTGCTGACCTTCAAAGGGGAATCAATGTTTGATCATGTGCTCACTGAAGCAGCTTTCTTGCCTACAAGCTTCTGGTTACAGACTGACTCACTACATATCACTCCATTGATTTAAATTTTTTAAAAATAAGAATAGATCCTTGATTGTTGTACACTGAAACTGAAGTTGTCTGCAAGTCTGAATCAGTTTTGGGTATTGGGGAGGGCCTCAAATAGCAGCTGTTTACCTTAATTTCAGTGGATGATCTACCTGGTAGAGGAGTGAACCTCAGACCTACTTCTGTCTTCCAAGGGAGTCCTTTGTCTCCAGGTGATGGGTAATGCCATTCAGTTCCCACTTTTCTGGGCCACAAGTCTGGTGATTTAAACCATATAAAAGTATTCTGGGAGTTTCCTTTAAGTTATTCCTCATAGTGCTCCCCTGAATGGGTCAGTTATGTGACTTCAGAAGAGGTAGTTTTACCTATCTCCCTTCCCAAATATTGGAGGGATTTTTTTTTTAATTAGGTTCAGAAAAACTGCTATCTATAAGGAGGTGGGGAAGGGTGGACAGCTTTGTCAAGGGGGGCAATACAAGAGATAGGGAAAAGCAGGGACCTGTTGATGAGAAGTGATATGAGTTGATGATTAGGGGAAAAAACCCACCAAAACATAATGGAGGAAAGGATTCTGAAAGATTTCTGATAATCAGGCTAAATGTTAGATTATTCACATTAAAGCTTTGAACATTTAAGATTCACACATCACTAATTTCTAATTAAAGACATTATTGCTCAGCCAGGTCTGAATATATCATTGCTACTGTCTTGGTTATGGTTATTATTAAAATCTAGTGTTTCAGAGTTATGCATAGCTTATTCTGTACGTTGGATCACTTAACACTGCATGGGCATGTTCACATCTTGCTCTCTGTTCCATTCCCATATGTATGGATATACGAAAGAACAAGTATTAAAGTGCAGTTGGATGTTTTTCCATATATTCTTCAAAACAAGATGTTGGAATGTTACATAGTGAATGTTTATGGGTTACATCACTCAGACTTTAAGGCTTGGTAAATTCCGGCTTGATTAAGCTTTGAACCTGTAGAAATGATGGCAAAAAAACCCTTCTTCAATGTAATTGTATAGGAAAGCTGAAAATGGGAATGCATTTTTATGATACAGTGCTAGAAGCAAAGAAAAGCAAAAACTAACCAACAAAATCAATAAATAAATGAGACATTATGGTTCCTCTCTCAGGAAGTTCATTTATAATGTTTGCTGATTTCAAGCTGAACATGGTATCCCAGCCTGAAACAGCTGCCTGATTGGCTAGGCTTGAAGTTGTGTATATATAAAGGTCAGCCAGGTTGGGGTTGTTTGTTTTGGGCAGGGGGAGAGAAGAGAGATTTTTTAAATTTTTTTTTTAGAGGAAAATATTACTTATTGGCATTATATTTATAGAAGTAGATTTAAAATGCTTATGTTTATTTTCATTGTAATGGAGGAGCCCTGGCAGGAAGAAAAAAAAAAAGACAACACACAAAAAGAAGTTGGAAATGTTTTACCCTTCAATATCTAGAAAATGTAATATGGGAAATCCATAAAATAGGTGGGCAGTAGGCAACTCTCTCTTTGGCCACTGACATATGTTAAATTAAAGGTGTAATGGGATCTGATATGCAATCCCAAGAATTACACCTCCTGCCATGCCACAGTAGGTACAATTGTGGAATCAGGGATTGGATCCCAATTGCATGAAACTGACAGAACTGAAATCCAGATCATGCACTGGCAAATAGCAAGCTTGGCCTCTGCCCTCCCCTGCCTGGAAGACCTGACCTGCTACCCAGCCCCTCAGCCATGGGAGCTCATGAGTGCCCCGGGTTCTGATACACTTCCCTGGCTGGGAGCCCCAATCAGCTGATCAGTGCTCCTAGGCTTGGGAGTGTGCCAGAGCCTTGAATAGCTCCAGTGTGTCCCTGGAGCTGGGAGCACTGGCCACATATGCAGTTTCAGGTGTAATGGGAACCAAGTAACAAGATTATCACATGTATTTGTGTAATAACTTTGTGGTTTATTCCCTGTTTTATCTTGCTATCAACTGAATGAATGGGTCAGTACTTCAGACATGATTAACCAGTTAATCACTTCTTAAGTGTACTGTCTGCCAGGTGCCTTTGGGAGAAGTTCTAGTGGGAAGTTCAGTTGACCCTGATAATATATCAAATATACTGGAATTGAGGAGCAAATGCTGCTTTTGACTCGGTGCAGGGACTTCAAAATACTCTTGGTATAAGTGGAGTTTTACACATTCATGCTAATGGACTAAAGGGATAATATACAATCTTGATGCTAAAGCAGGAGAATGGAAGCTAGGTGAGCTGGGCAAACTTGTACTGATATCCTGTGAGACTAAGACAAACCTCTTCATTTTCTATACCCTCGTTTCCCTCAAATAAGGGAATACTGTCCTCAGAAGTGTCCTAAGCCTGGATTCATTAATAGTTCTGATATACATGTTAGCAGTAGCATAACAATAGGCGGAGAAGCAGGACACAAATCCTGGTGCTGCCTAAAAGTAAGGGGCACAGGAATAGAGCTGGGGGTGCTTCACCCTCCCATCTCCCTTCCTGTTCCCCTGTCCCTTCATCCTTCACCTTCCCTGCAGCAGCTCTGCCTTTGGCAGCTGGGAGGGTAGCACAGGAGTGGTGAGAAGCAGCAACTTAGAGGGTCATTGTGGTGGGGCAATATGTCACCTCTTTTTTTTAACACAGTGGCCATAAGAAAAGGAGGTGACATCTGTACCCCCCACAGCATTGAAACCTCTGGCTGCTGCTCTTATACCGTGTACCACTACCACTCAGAGCATATTATTGGCCAGTGGTATCTTTGCAGTTCAAACTGACTAGGTACAAGTATTTGGGGATGTTAAGGGGGGAGGTAAGAGTGTATTAAGCATAGCAACCTGATCTAACTAAGTTTGCCCAGGTATAGACCTTACATGAGTTAGGTGGATCTAAGTGCAAATTGTATAGAAGTTCAGGACAGTTAGATAGATCTAAAAATGGCCAACCTGATCAAAGTTAACTCCACTTCAGAGGAACACCGAACCTAGAACGGGGTGGCCCTTTTTAGATTGATCTAACTGTTCTGAACTTGTGCACAGTACTCAGCACAGTCCCAGGGCTGGGAAAGTCCAGCCGCTGGGCCCAGCCCAATGGCTGTACTTTCCCTACTCTTTCCTTGGCACTGGGCTATTTTTAACTCCCCAGTCCCTCTCCCCACCCTCAGATGGGCATCCTACAAGCTGCTCCTGGTCCTGGTTTTACCAGCATTCGCCAGTGCCAGGCACTAAGCCATTCAGTCGGGTGTGGGGAGAGGCAGGCAGGATGGGTAGGGATTGTTTGTCTGGGTGTGGGAGGGGGTTGGGGGATGAAAAATAACCCCTGGTCCCAGGGGTTAGGGGAGAAAGCCCCCCCGCCCCATTCTCTCTGTGGACCCCATGAGGTCCCCTGATCTCTCCAAAACCCCAGCTACCCCGCTGGGGATCCTGCCTATCTCCTGATTTCCCCCCCTGATTCCCCCTGAAGACCCCACCTGCCCCCTCAGTTCCTCTAATCCCTCCCATGGACCTTGCCTGCCCCCCAGTCACCCATAAAATGATGCTTCCCACCCTGATTCCTCAATTGCCCTCCCCAAAGAGCGTGCCTGTTCCCTAGCACCAACCATCCCAGCTTACCTTAGATTGGGTTATCTTTGTTAACTTTATCTAACCTTCCCCTAACCTCTCTAAATGTCTGTATGCATCCATTGTGGCTAAGAGCTTAATCAAAATTATTTTATTCCAGTTCTACATTGGAATTACAGAAGGGAAGAATTTATTCTTTTGAAATATGTGGAAGAAAGAGAGAGATTGTGTTTATCCTTCCTCCCTTTCATACATGTATTTGTGTTTAATTAAAAAAATAAGGCTGAAGTGCCAGAGTGCTGCAGTTTGGATGAGGTTTGGTGTATTAGGCTTTGATACTGATAGCCTTAAAAAAATCAATTAATCAATTAATTAAGGCTCTTACTACTATCATTCAAAAGGGACATTCAGAGGCAATCATTGCATCCTGCATGCCTTATTCAGACAAAGCACTGATGCGTGTCTGCCTTAATCCTTCTCTCTATAGACAATAGATACAAAATGTCTAACCAGAGCAGTAGGGAAGGAAAGAGAAGCAAATAAAACTGGCCAATGTAAATTAATATATTTGGTCATCTTATCCATGTTGCTCACTTATATTTATGGGAGGTGTATAGCCTTGCAAAGTTACTTGAATCCTTTCTCTCCATGAACGAAATTATAATTCAAGTTAAAAGCAAGCTGTAAATTTTGTTCACTGCTGAAACGGATGCTATTTTAAAAGATACTAGGGCTAGGTGCTTAGTTGATGTAAAATGGCATAACTCTGTAGAAGTCATCAAAAACTGTGCCAGTTGAGATCAACAGAAGGTGGTTTGCCATGTTAGTGGTTTTTATCTTCCTCTGTTTTGCCTTGTGTTATAAACCCTGATTCTGCTCCAAGGTGAAGCACCCTCAGATTTAAACACCCCTTTCATCCCATCACAGAAAACTGAGTTTCCAAATGTTTCCTAAACAATTCATTTTTTTCCTTTGACCTTCTGTAAATCATCTTCACATAAAAACAGCATTTGCCTGGGTAGCCATACCCATGCTTAATCATCTTGAAAATGTGAGACGAAGTCTCTAAAACAATTGATCTGTCTCCTGACCTTACATAAGGAAGGTTCAGAGTATTAACTTTGCTCATGCAGCAAGGAAAATTTAAGTTGGATATTAGAAAGAACTTTCTAACTTCTTAATATCTAGCCTAATTAAGGGATGGTTAACTATTGGAACAGATTAACTTGGGAGACTGTGGAATCTCCATCATTCAAAGTGTTTAAATTCAGATTAGCCAAACATTTGATAGGGATGATCCTCCCTACACGTATAACACAACTTATTACACGAACATATGCACATATAGAAGATATGTTACCATCAAAACAATCTGTAGAATATAGAGGCTAAAACTGCATTTCCACAGAATGAAAAATTAGTTACATATTTTGGACTCCATAGGTTTTGAGGAGCTCCGTGTCACTCAGACTTATCTATGAGAGTAATGAAAATATGTGGCATCATATTGCTTATGCAGAGTAAACTACACTAAGGGAATTTTTTTGTTGGTGTACAATCATGAGGTCTTATGCCACTATCCATTTTTCTATAATTTGGTGCATGTGAATTACTTCTCAGAGGAATAAAGAGTGGATTTTGCTTTGTGAAAATTTCATGAGTGAAATATGTGGTTTGCTGACTTGGCAATGTGAAATTTTGCTTACTTTTATCAGCTTTTTCTAAAGTCACCATTTAAGGCTCATTAAAAAGTGCTGATATAGCCTTGATCATACACATTACACTTAAGGTATGATTAACCAGTAAATCACGCCCTAAATGGTCACCCAGTCACACATTCAGTCAATTAATGGCGAGATAAAAAGAGGAATATGCTACAAAGTTATTTATCAAAATATGTGTAATAACTTTGTAACTGCTTCCTATGGCACCATTAATTGAATGCATGGCCAGAGGCCTCTGTGCCTGGGAGCCCGATCAGCTGATCAGAGCTCAGTTGCGGGGTGAGGAGCATGTGCACCCTCTGAACCTGGGAGCTCAGAGCTGACAGGCATCTCAGCCATGGGGTGCCCTACATACCACCATGGCTGGGAGGCTGTAGCTGCTGTGATTTCCTAGCTGCTAGGAGTTGCCCCATGGCTTAGCAATTGCAGGAACTGCAGTATCCCTGTTGAGGGGACCCCTGGAGCACCTTTGTGACTGGGAGCCTGGGTCAGCTAGTGAGGCTCCCAGCAGTAGGAATACATGGTGTGCCCCCACAGCTGGGTGCTCTGTCAGCTGACTCAGGCTCCCAGCTGGGGAAGCTTGCTTTTTGCTACTGCAGGCAGGGGAAGCCTGGGATTGAGCCCCACCTGTGCAAGCAGCAAGGTGCGGTGGAGGCTAATGCTCACAGTTGTGCCTCCTGCCACGCATGTTTGGCATGGCAGGATGTGTAACTTTATGGACCGTATGCTTGATTCCATTGTGCCATTACCCACAAATGTAGAAGGGCCCACAGAGATACCACACAGAGAGCCCAATCCTCTAATGCATTAGTGTTGTGAAAAATCTTCAGACAAGCATTCAGAAGCAATCAGTGTAATTTTACACGAGTAAGAACTCCCATGTGTAAAGATATATAAAATTAAGCCTATAATTCATTAGAGAGAATATAAAGGCAAAAAAGCCCTTTTTTGTATATTAGTTGTAGAAGTCAACATGGATGGTGGTATTGTCATCATGTCAAGTGCTAATCAATTATACTACATCTCTAGTTAATTGTTTTCCTTTGTCCAATTTAATCCTGCCTTGCTGTTATATCCAAAGAGGCAAGTATCGTTATCCCCATTTTATAGGCAGGGAAGTTCAGGTACAGGGAGATGCAATGAGTGACCCAAGGTTACATAAAAGGTCAGTGGCAGAGCCTGGAGGTCTCTTCAGTCCTGGTTCAGTGCTTGGTCCTTCAGGTCCTGCTACTTCTCGGCTTTATCTATTTGGTTTTCCTAAAAGTAGGTCATTGTTCCAACAACAAAGCCCTTGTGCAGGTTGATAAAAAAAAGTTGGTTTTAATGATGATAGGTCATTTCTTATATTTCTCAGATGTAGTGCTGGGTTTTGTGTGAGTTGAAGAGAAGAATGGAAAATATTTTCTTCTGATGTTCTTTGCATCCATTGGTATAAAGCTCAGTAGATTTAGGGGCTCTCCAAGTATTTTTGGTTTGTCATTTTCTTTGTATTAATTTATAAAGCTGAACACGGGGAATAAGTTAGGATTGGAATATTCAGCATACATACAGGGGAATGATTTATTTGAACATGAATGTTTTTACATAGTTTCTTTTCTACAGGTTAATATCAGTGATGTTTCACATCTTGTTCAATTTTTTAAACCGAAGAATGTGGTTATGGTTTTTTCTTCCTGTTGAGAGAGAATATTTAAGAATTCTTTAAGGTTTTGTCCCATTCATTTAATTTTGCAGCCATCATGACAGAGTTCTTTTATCCATTCTCATCCTCTTTTGCAAAATGAAAGTTTTGATAGGAGGAGAAAAATCTTGTGTGTGTGCGTGTACTTCTTAAAATGCAAAGGACTAAAGGGATGATGAAAATGCAAAAGAACATTTATACAGGGTGTACAGGGTGGATGACTTGGAAGGTCATTGGGCTGGGCTTTTAGTCATATAAAAACTGCTATGCTCAGAAATGTTTTAAAAACCCGAAACACTAGATAATAAGTGTAATAGCACATGCAGTGCCTTGTCCATTTTAAAATCCATTTCTTTTTAATTCTGATATGCCACTTACTAAATACCATCCTGGAGGCAAATAATATCTTTCCACAGACACTGGATGATTAAGCTTTATTATGAATTCAAGCTTGGATGACTGTACATATCACTTATCAAGGAGTGTATCAGTCAGTTACATTTAAGTTTGAAACAATATATTCAATCACAGCAACACTTACTATCAGATAACAAATTAAATGTATAACCCTCATGTTATTTTTGTCTAGCCAAATGAAAATAAATCTCCAATATGTCATCCTTTATGTCTTCCAGTTATTTTGTCACATTAACTAATCATTATTAAGTATTGAGTGTGTTTGTAGTCTTCTGTTAAACTTTAATTATTTCCCTTCACTGATATAAATTAATTCTCATTAACTGCTAATTGTTCAAGGTGGTGGGTGGGGAATGTTGTGTTGCTGTGAAGCCATGTGTTGCTGCATTTCCTAGTGACTGAAGTTAATGTACATATGTAGGTTACTGCTGAAGTTACAAATGTGTTTTCTGAGTGTATTATATATGTCCTTCTACACCTGATCAACAGAGAACATGAATCTCATCTTGTGAAGGATTTTTTTTCTTTCAGTTCAGAGCTGGGGAGCCTTCAACTTTTGCTCCAGAAGGTCCCAACTTCAACTCCTGGTGACTCCTAACATGATGGTTATTACAAATGCAGTTGTCTCACTACCAGGCTACCAAACACCTGAAAGAAAGAACCATATGTCTTTTTTGAGCTACTCTGTAGCTCCTCCATTTAGTGACTCCTCATAACTGACTCAAAGAATACAAGTTGCCAATTCACTTGAAATGAGCATTTGAACCCTCACATCCAGAACTATGGATAAAACATTGGATTGGTCACCTTAAATTGGTTAATTTGCAAGTGTTCATCAAAGTGAAGAGTGCAAAATCAGGCCCAAGTACTTCAAATATTGATGGACTCTTATATAGTGTCCTTCATTTTCATTTGGCCAAGTGATATAATTCACCCCTTGAAAGAGAAAGGTAGGTAGGCAGCTATGTTAGCCATTAGTTAGTTAGTAAGTAATGTACCCTGCCTTCTGCCAGATTTCTCTCTCTCAATCTTGGGAGAAGGCAGGTTAGGCAGATTTTTTAAGGTAAGGTGGAGGGCATTAGACCTCAAAGTAAACCAAAGCAATGGTGGGAAGATAACATAAAATGTGATCTGGAAGGGATAGGTGAAGTTGGGACAAGGTGAAAGATAGGAGGGGATGGAAGGCTGTAGTTAAGACAGTAATAGGTCCTTGAGGCTGGTGAGACCAGAGAAAGAGAGAATCTTTCTTAATACATTAGTGTTTTTGGCTTCCTTATAAATTCTATGCCTGTATTCAGAACCACTTGCAATATAGCTTAATACTTTTCCAGTATTGACTTGCTCAAAATTGAGTATCTGAGTTTGGATTCCAAACTGTCTGTCTCATTCAATGCCCTCTACCTCTTTCATTTCTTGCACTTTGCAACATAATGGGGACCAGAGTGTGTCACACTGCAAGGTAGAAGGTGGCTGGTTGGTCCCACATGTGTAATCCTATGAAGGATATTGTCAGGGGGGAGGGAAGTTTCAATCTTTGATGCAATGTTTCTGTTTTTGGCACAATTTAATGCTCAGTCCCTGGGAGGGCTACACATTTTTGCACTTTTATCTTTTTTTAAAATATTTTTTATAATAAATGTTTTAACAGTCTCTGGCTTTCTCAAAAGTCTTGCTGCTCAAGCAGGGATCCCTCCCTCCTTCCACACCATGGACCCCACATCCATAGACTCTAGGCATGTGGCATGCTATCTAATGCTGAAAGGGGGAGGGGTGTGTGTGTGTGTGTGTGTGTGCGCGCGCGCGCGCGCGTTTCCAATTTCACTGGGACAGGACAAAGGCAGGTAGGACCGTGTCTGATTAGGGCTTTTTGGAGCTAATCAACAGGTCAGCTGGTAATGTCCCTCTGTTCCTTACTTGGAAAAAGCTATTTAAGAAGAGCTTGAACTAATGAGAGATGCTTTTGTTTTGTTGATGGACTAATAAATGCTGTGTTATCAGCTCCCTGCTGACTCCTTCACCTGTCAGGTTTGCAGTGAGTATGAAGAAACAGGGAGAAGACGACTGAAAAACTCAATATCATCAACAGATGCATGCACTGCACCCCCTCCCTCTTTGCCTCAGAGTGCTTGCCAGGGTCTGGGGTCTGGCAAGACTTCCACCCCTTAAGTGGTGAGCAGGGAAGAGCCGAGGACTGTGCAGACAAGGTGGGGGTTTAAACTCCTCCCTAATCAGAGCATCCTGCCTGAGCCTGGCCACACTTCCCTCAGCTCAGCTCTGTGAAAAGAAAGGCAAGGCTGCTTTAACACATACCTGCAACTCCAGCCCTGGATTCTAGTCTGAGCCACTGCAGGCATGTGCATACATTTCTTCAGTCCAGAGGACTGACACAAAGTAAAGCATTGCTGGACCTGGTACTGGCCAAAGGGGATGACTTGGTCACTGTCACCCAGCTTTCCATTGATTTCTTAGGTCACTGACTATGAGCTGATCACCTTTGCTATTCATTGCAAAGCTGGCAAGTCAGTCAGCAACAGAGAAGTCCTCAACTTCAGGAAAGCTGCTTTGGCAAGCTCAGGAGCCTTGTTGTCAAGACCCTAAGGGACCACAACTTGACAGGAAGAGGAATGGTTGCTTCTCAAGGGAGTGATCCCGACAGCACAAGGGTTGTCCATTCCATCTTGGAGAAAGGGTAGCAAAAGGGCACAGCAACACCCTTGGCTCAGCAGGGAACTTGAGGACCTTCTACACCTCAAAAGAGAGACTTATAAAGGATGGAAGGATGGAATTACCACCAAGGAGGAGTACTCAGCACTGGTCCATACTTACAGGGAGCAGAAGCCCCTATCTGTCCCTAGCCTGTATCATTTCTGTGTTACCAATAATAGATTTACCATACTAAGAAGTACACTGTAACAGGAGGGCCTTCTTGCAGCCAATTTGCCTTTGGCCCACCACCTATTTCTGGGCCAACTGCCCGCCTTCTCACCTGCCATGCCTTGTTGTTATCTAATTAATTATCTTATTTAGGTGGAAGGCTGCCCATTTTTTTGCCCTGATGCCAGAGAGTGCTATCTGCGGCTCTGTTCCTCCTCTACACTGCAGCCTATGCCTTGCAGATGGCATCCACTAATGTTAATCTCACCAGCCCTACACTTGACCTCAGAATCCTCCAGTCAGGACCCCTTAAGATCTCTCCATTCAGGTAACCTAGCCCACCCTCATTCAGGGCTGCCTAGCTCCCTGAAATTATTTTCCCCCTCAGGCATGGTCCCCCCCCAGGACCTTTGGCCACTCAGGCACTGGCCTTGCCTCCAAGGCCAGTCAGAAACCCCAGGCCCTCAGCTCTGGGTGCCCCTCACAGCGGGCCCCTGGCCTTTTTGACTGGTTTGGTCCTGGCTCCAGCATTGACCAGTCAAGGGTACTCTACATCAGGCCTCTGAGCCTCTAGCCCTACTCTCTCCCTGGGGTCTTCCCTCTGGACCCTATTAGTGGGTGACCCACTCAGTTGTGGGAGCTGGGGTTAAGGCACCCCAACCTGCCTTTCACCAGGGTGGTAACTGGCCTAGCATTTCCTGGGGGCTCCCATGCCACTGAGAACCCCACCAGACCACCCACTCCCAGCAGGGTGAAGTTGTAGGTCATGTCCAGGACCAGGAGCCTCCTAGCCATCCCCTACAGCTCCTCCCTTATCTCCAGGTTGTTGCAAGGAGCCTTGCTTCCAGGCAGTGTTACTGCCTGGGCTGCCAGCAGGCAACTGATCTGTTTACATAGGCAGCCAGGGATCTAAAATGGCTGCCTCAGTCAAACACCTGCTGGCCTAATGTGGCAGGCACAAACAGTGCCCTGCCACATGTATAAACCTCTCTGCTCTTGATTTCAGTAGAAGCTGGATTAAGTCTTAAAGGGTTAGTATGAAGACAGTTCTACCTTAGACCTAAAATTTGGTGCTGGTTTGATCTGACTGTTGAGTAGCTAGAACAGTGGTATACTCTAATAGTTGTTAGTACACACAAACAGATAGCAGTAAGCCAAATAGGTAATCTATCTATCTGAAGGTCAACGCTCTTTCATGGGAAAGAAACTGTCCTTCTTACAATGCTGGATCTAAAGCATTTCCCAAAGTGCCCACGAATAGCTTTCAAATGTTTAAGTAAAGCAAAAAATTGCTTTTATGAATTTCATTATTACCTGCCTTTACATAGAGAGGGGCCAATATTTGGAAGGGAGCTATTACAGCCAGCCTGATGTACGTGAATTCATTTTAATATATTTTTGTCTTGATGGATCCTCTCTCATTGCATTATTTTCTGATGTCTGAACTTGTAGTTGGGGCAGCTTTCAGTCCCACCCAAATTCTCTCAAACTACCTGATTCAGACTAGGTTGATTCATGCGATTCTGCAGGTTCAAACTGGAAATTGTTTCTAGTACAATAAAATTCTGGAAACTCCTTTAATAATTCCACTCTTGTATAGTATCAACTGAGATGGCAGGGAGAGGGAAAGGCTATTTTTTCTATTAGTACAATTCTAAGAGGCTAATACTTTGAGACAAATTAGTTAGATAACAAACACTGATCAATATATATTGTCTCTATTCATTGTTTGTAATGGTATATTCCCCTGGCTGCAAGCTGGTAGCTGTTTTTCATCTCACTGAGTGATGTGTTTTATGAAATGTTAATGGTATCTCTGGCTTTGACAGCTGTATCAATACAAATTTATTGAACTTTAGTCAAACACAATGAAGACACACTTCTCTTGCTGCTTGACCCTGTTTGAATTGTCCATAGATCTGAGTGAAATCTGTACACTAGCAGCTTTTTACTTCTGTACAAGAATTGAAACAAGAAACAAATCTCTTTTCATATTATTCTGATCAGCAAGAACCTGATTTAAAGGCTACTGTCATTTTGATTTCAAGCTACAGCTAACACTTGTAATGGACCATCTTGCCCTGAAACTGGTGTGTATTCAATGAATTCTGTTTTGTTATTTTTAATATCCAGGAAAATATCTTGTTTAGTCACACTTCTCTTCTCATGTGCACATAAAACATTAATGGTATAGGCCCTGGTTCAGCAAAGGACTAAAACACGTGCTTAAGTCACACTGAGATTTATTTTTTTAAAAGAGTGGTCTTAAGTATTTTGCTGAATTGGCACCTTGAGTTGCAGTCTTTCAAAAGATGAGATGATACTGGCAGAAATGGGATCGAGTTTATCAAATGAATTTCCACTGGAATGAATGGCTTTAGGGCAATATAAGAAAATAAAGAATGCCTATTAAACCTTATCATGTCTGTTAAAATACTTAGAATTTTATAATACCACATATAAGTTTTTAATATAATAGTTATAATTATGCTTCACTTAGCTACCTTAATTTAAGTACTGTGAGATCTGTGGTCATCACCCTGTCACTTTTGCATATTATGCAGGGGAATGAAACATAAATGATCATTCCTTTTGAAGCCCATGGAAATTAGGTACAAAATGGAATTCTGAGTAGAGCTTACAAAAGTAATAATAGAAAGTACAGTGACATTAGACTGTTTTTTGAAGCTATTTATCACAGCGTATGCGGTTCTTTTTCAAAAGCAGGTGAAACAATAAATACTGAGTTGAAAAAGTTGGTCTATAGCCAGAGAACTGTAATGGCTAAGGGGCAAGAGAAGAATGCAAACAATTTTTCAGACCTTTTGGCTTTTGCCAATTCTATTTTTTTAAATACTGATATTCTGCAGTGGGGCCAAGACTTATTTCACCTTTACCCAACAATGAAAACCTGATCTGGATATTTGTGTACGTGTAGATCTTCTGTGGTTCATATCTGATTCTGCAGTCACTAGGTAAAGTGACCTCATTTTACCGGAACAGTCCTATTGCAGCCAATGAGATGACTCCTAGGAATGCAAATGATCCAGTGAGAGTAAGGGTTGCAGAATTCATCCACTTAAGAGGGAGCTCTAGACTGGAGCAGAGAGTGATGGGCAATGCTAAAATGAGAGAAAGGGTGGAGATGGAGAAAGAAGGGTATCTCTCCATATATGCTAATAGCAAAACGTCCCATAATAGCAAGCTGTGTAATCTCTGTCTCCTCGGACACAGCAGGGCTCCTCACTACTTCCCCTGCGAAGGGGCTGTCAGGAAATTAGTCTTTAAGAGAGAAAGAAAACTTAGTGGTGGGAGAGCTGGTCTGAGCTGGTTACTAACAAAGACCCAGAAAGAGAAAACAAGAAAATGGAAGGGATGAGACTCAGCTCAAACTGCTGGAACACATGGTCTCTACAGAGATGAAATAGGCCTGAGATCTACTATTACTTTGTCTTGTCTAATGAACAGCAGATTTGTTGGGCTTCAAGAATGTCATAGAGTGGGCAGGAAGGAAGCAAGGCCAGGGCCCTGCAAAGGCATAACTAGTAAGGTTGGTATCCTGGGCCAGTGTTTCTCCACCATAGTCAGGTATGCCCCCACAGTGGCAGCCATAGTGATTGCTTACCCATGCCACCAGTTGCCCCAGCCATCAAGTTGCTGCACACAGCTGCTGCTGCTGCTATCACTGCTATGGCACAGGTTTCCTGGGGGCCTCCATTCTGATGCCCCATGTTAACACCCAAGGCCAACAACCTACTTGCCCACCTCTAGTTACTTTAGTATGGCCCAGCACTTGTGTCTGTACTGCCCCACAGAGTACTGGGGGAACAGTCTGCTCATTTAGAAGAGAGAACAGATGAAGTGCTGCACTTAAAGGTGCCCCTATGCTTGCTGAGTCAGGTCGTCTTTTCCTATAGGCTCTGTGGTGTGCTATTTGCAAATGACAGCATCTAGCCCTTTCTGTATCCTAACACTTCAACTTACTTGGGTACATTTTCAAAGCTCTGCAAAGCTCAAAGCCAGGTGATTCACTAAATCCAGTCAGTGGTATGCAAATAAAAGCCACCCTATGAATTAAAGAGCATTGCCAAGGATTTTAGTGGGAATGAAACAGTTTAGAGAGTTAAATGGACCATATGAGCGTTGGAGGGGAGAGAAGAGGTTGAGCACAGCCTTGTTCCTTGTTTCTACATCTTCACAGCCTTGAAGATGTAGACTTGGTGGACAAATGGTCAGTATTATCCAGGAACCCTGTGGTTGTGGGCTTGGACTGCAAGACATACTGAGAAAAGGAGGACAAAAAGAACTTCCCTTTCCACAGTACAATAGAGATGAGTGGGGAGGCAAGGCTTTAATGGAGATTTGCTATCAAGACTTTCCTTATTGGAGAAAGAAAGGTATTAGTTTTGCATGCTACACTTGAGCGTGAAAAAGTTACTTTACAATAAGAGGACGATGGGAAAACAGTGAAGAAACTGAGGCATAATTGCACCCAATTAAGGAAAGGTAAGAACCACTCTTGGATTCCACAGAAGTCACTCTAAACATCCTGGAAAATGTGCTGTCCATAGAGAAGTTAGAAAACTGTACAAAATAATAGAGAATGACATTCCAGCCGTAGAAATCTGAAGTGGCTTAAGTTCTGTAAAAATGATATATTGAGTTTTATAGAATTTGTCCTTCCTGGACAGATTTATCTCAGTATGTATTCTAACTTTACTTGAAGCTTAACTACATCTTTTATTAATAAATCATTCACTTACATTGCCATAGATCAGTAGTAAAAATGCATGGAAAACCTGTGCTCAAAGCGTATATTGCACTGAAAGTTTTAGTTCACTGCAGCTAATTGCCCCTCCATAGCATTTGTCTGTATAATGTGTAATTAAGTTAGATTTAGCAGAATAGCAATGCCTTTGGGAGGGGGAGGGAAGGGGGAGAGGGCAAAGGAGGTACCTTTACTGCTACAAGAAAAAGAAATGGAAAAAAGGGAATCAGACAAATCAGCTCAAGGGGACAAAATCTTTAGACAAATACAATAGGTTTGTAAGTTATTGCCTTGCTATAGCTTTCATAAGAATAGGGTCTTTCTAGCCAATACTAATTTTAATATGTTGAAATCAAATGTCTTGTGCCAACTTGTGGACAAACAGAAAATTCAACACAGTGTAGCTCAATCCTGTATTTTTGTTTATATGGCTCACATCAAATAAATCGAGGTACTGAGCTGCAATTTCCCCAAGCCTCTTGCTTTCTTAGCACACCCTACTGCCTTAGGCTGCTAATTCTGCCTTAGGCTGCTAATTTTGCCTTTTCCCAAAGACAGTATATAACAGCTTTTTGAGTTCAAATAATCTATTTTTCCTGTTTTTCTGGGGTTCTCTCCTGCTCTTGTTAACATGATGCAATTAGCAGGAGCAAATGGAATCTGATTTGCTGATAAATAATGTAGGATGTACAGTAGTTTGTAAACAGATGACCTCTCAGATATTAAGCTAATGAAAAGCGCTCTCAGCTTTTTTTTGAGGCTGATACCTTCCCTCCTTTTCAGCTGTGGTCTACATCCACTTCGTAAATAATCAAAAATGAGGATTTTGTAGCTTTGAAGGGAACGTTGATATGGACAATTATCACAGTTTCCTGCATGCACAGAAGTTCCACTGTGGCTTGCAGTGGAGGCAGAGGGCACCCCACTGCCAGAATCTCTAGTGTGGGGACTCTGGGATTGGAAATAGGGATTGTGACCATCTTCCCTTTGTGATCTTGGACAGATGATACATTTTCACTGGCATAATCAATGTGAAGAAGAAACTCTACAGGGGAAACAAACACCTACATGGAGTAACTTCACCCAATCTGAGAACTGCCCCTGAGAGAATCAACGTTAAAGCGCCACCAATATGAATCGCACCAATTTAGATGTTGTCTGTCCACATCCATCCCATTGTAGCCATTTGCTAGAGCCAAACACACTATCACTTGCTCTTTCTCTCTCATAGCTGTCTACTGTCTGAGCTACCCCAGGATAGCTGCATTTTTGTCCGTTCCTGTTTCAGGTATAATTTATATCTGTCACAGAGCACTAAGGTACCCTGTGCCTGGACAGGAGAAAACCCACTAGGGCAGAAGCCCTAGCAGTGATTAGGCAGTATAGCTGTGGGTTGCTGGGGCAACTAATGAGAGCCAGCTGGCCAGGAGGGGCAAGGCCTGGCCTTTATAAAGCCCAGAAGCTGAGGCTAGGCTGGCAGTTCCCTGCCAGCAGCCAGAGGGGAAGGAGCTCCTGGAGTTAGGATGTGAGAATTGCAAGTACAGCTTATGGCAGCTCTGGAGGCTTGAGCGGTGATGTTAAGTTATAGCCAGGCGGCTCTAGTTTGTGTTACAGCCTAGGGGCTTGTGTTTTGCGTTGGCATTGTTAGGTATTACACCGATGGTTTGGGTGAGGCTATTAGGGGTTGGAGGAGGCCTCATAGGGGCCCACGGGTTTGGGGCCCTGACACCAGTGAAGGTGCAGTGTCCTCAGGGGCAACCCTGGCAGCGTGGGGACCCCAGTGTGGGCACAGGGAGCCCCAGGAAGGGGGCAACTTCGAGAGGCCCAAGTTGGGCACAGCAAGCCCCAGGAAGGAGGCCACATTGGGAAGCCCAGGTGTGGGGGCGGAGAGCCTCAGGAAGGGGGCAACTTTGAGATGCCCAAGTTTGGGCATGGAGAGCCCCAGAAAGGGGGCCATTTTATTAAGAAGCCCAAGTTTGGGCACTGGGAGCCCCTGAAAGGGGGCTACATTTATTTGGAAGCCCAAGTTGGGCACAGTGAGCCCCAGAGAGGGGGCAGCAGTGGTAAGGGGTCCAAGTTGGACACGGTGAGCCCCAGATAGGGGCCAGCATTTTAAGGAGCCCAAAGGCAAGGATTAGGAAGCCCAGTGTGGGCATGACAAGTCCAGAAAGGGGGCCATCTTATTCAGAGGTCCAAGTTGGGCACAGCGAGCCCCAAGAAGGGGGCACCATTGAGGAGCCCCAGTGTGGGCGTGGCAAGCCCCAAAAAGGGGGTGATAATATTGAGGGGCCCCAGTGTGGGCACTGTGAGCCCAGAAAGGGGGCAGCATTAGTAGGAGTCCCAAGTGGGGCACAAGGAGCCCCAGGAGAGGGTGTTAGCAACACTTGAGAAGGCCCAGAGAGAACAGGAAAGGGCCGAGATAGGGAAGACTGAGTTGACATCTGCAAGACTTGGGCTGTGGTATTGGGCAGAAAAGGAACTGTAAGTAGCCCCCTAGTGGAGGGGGCAGTATAAGGGCAGCCTCCTGCTAATTAATTGATTAATATCAAAGACATGGCGGGTGAGTAGGTGGGCAGTCGGCCCAAGAACAGGTGGGCAGGCCACGAAGCAAGTGGCCCCGAGGAAGCCCCCTGTTATAGTATCAATATGCAAAACTGATGTAAATTACACAGGGGCATGCATTTATCTGCCCATGACCTTATAACTTCCTGCAGGGCAGGTTTCCTTTTCATACAACGGGTCCAAATGGAAAATGTTGAAAACCACTGATCCTGGTTTAATTGGTCTAATACAACATGAGTGACCCTGTTTCACTTGCTATGGCTTCATGAAATACACCTGCTCTCTGTATTTCACAGCAGTACGAAACACCTATGAAAAGATAAAAGTAACTGAGTTATGTGTGTCCCTTCTTTTGTTTTATATTCCTCTCCCTGAACACTTACTATCTCCATCTTTAGAAAATTGCCTACTTATCTCCTAAACATAGTTGCATTTTTTGCTTAATGTCCTTCTTCAGGAACATATTCTGTATGTAAATTACCCTTTACAGGAAATAATTTACCTTTAACTGACATGCCTTGCAATTCTCTTACTTTTAGATTGTTTTCTTGTCGGCTTTTTTGTCATTTTTAAGAACCATCCAACTGAATGCTGCTGGTTTCCAATAGCTATGACAAACTGAGCACTAGTTTGATTCATTTGTAATTATCTGCTTTAATTCTTAGCTCTGTAGAGTGTGAATTCTATTCACAGGGAGAACTTTGAGCTTGCTGTCAGAGAAACAAAGAACAGGCAGGCTCTGCTCAGAGTAGTTAAATTAATACAAGTGTGCCACAGTTTCTACTAACTGGTACACACAAAATGGAAGATGTTTCCCAAAGACTTGGTAGGACTGGCTGGGGATGGACTGTGGCAGGAGTGACTAAGTCTTATGACTATATTGCTATATTGCCCTAAAGACTCCTCCACCAACAACTTTTGCAGAACCCTGACCCCAATGTGAAGCTGTTCTTCCCTAGCAGGATGTCAAAGTGACATTGGGCATTTATATGGGCCCCAAAACATCCCAGTCAGTAATAATAAATACTAAAACCAAGAAAGTTTCGAAGGAATGTAAACACCCATGTTTCATGGCTTAAGCTGACTTGCGGACGTTTGATTATCTCCTATTTTACAGCAAGATTTCTTTGACTTTCCCTGAAACATCTCATGCTAGCCAGTCCGTGAGGCCAGGAACTGCACTTAATGGATCACTTGGGTGAACAAGAGAGATGGTTCTTCTTACTTTTGGAGTACAATAGATTCTGCTGATAAAGAGGAGCACAATGTAAAATGCTTGCAATCAGCAAAAGGGCTCAAGCCCCTAGTGTGCTACACTCCATGAAGTAAAGCTCATGCAGATACAGACAGTGCAGCCTTTGGAACAACCTAGATTACACCAATTTAAAAGTGAATGCTGCAAGTGGGTAAAAAAAGCCAGACCCTTTCAAAGTAACAACATTGCAAGCTACAGCTAAGTGTTGTTTTAGGATTCCTTATATTGTAGATTATTTATTCTTAATCATTATTTGCTGTCATTTATTTGTATTTCTGTAACATTCAAAGGTGCCAGTCAGGATTTGGAGGAACCTCATACAGGGCATTCACTATATTATCACAGAATTAACTGCCCCACCAGTGCCCCAAAGACCTTACAATTTATTTTAGACAAAATACACTAAGTTGGTGTAACAAGCAAGTGGAGAATGAGGGCTTTGCTGTGAATACATGGTTACAATAGACAAGATACATGTGCCATGAGCAGGATCTAAAATATTGATAATATAATTAAGCTATAAGATGCTACTTTAAATTGGTAAGGTTCTTTGAGTAAATATATCTTTTTTATTAAATCAACTAAATAGGTGGAAAAAAAATTTCTTTACAAGCATTTGGGTACAAACATGCTTCTTCAGGCAAAGGGAGAGCATTTGCCCAAAGAAGGGTATTTGTACCCAAAAGCTTGCAAAGAAAAAATGTTCCAATTATTTAGTTGGTCTAATAAGCTATCACATGTACCCAAAGAAGCTTGTATGCCTATATCCTTAGACCAACACAGCTATACCCAACATCCCCAGCTTCAAAGTTGAGTACCCAAAAACTAAGAAAGGCCAAAATTACCGTGGTCTGTGCTATTTAACTTGCCATACATTTGCTTATACATTATGAAACGGTTTTCAGTTATAGGATTCTGTACTGTTTCGTCTGAAGAACACTTACCTTTTTTTGCTGCACAAGAGGGACCACATTTACTTAATCGCTATGAATTTAGAAAGTCTGAACCTAGCTGAAGCAGTAGAGTAGGGCTACCCAACTTTGTGGCTGACAGTTGGCATCAATGTGTAGCCCCCTGGCCTCATGCAACCTGTTTGGTACACCTCAATTGCATGAGCTATATCAGTGCTGTGCAGCATCTCCCCTGTGGACCTACAGATGGCACGCAGCCTTCCACTGTGCAGACTGTACCGAGGGTGCTGCATCCCTTCACATCCCTCTCCTGCCATATGGCAATGGGGGAGACAGCTGCCAAGGCCTGCAAACCACATATTAAGTGCTTGTTGACCATGTGAAGCCACTAGGCCTCATGTTGACCCCTTGTTGGTCACTGTTTGTGCCTGCCACTTTAAGGGCCTGAAGACAGCAGCCAGCAGGTGCCTGATTAGGGCAGCCATTTTGCATTCAGAGCTGCCCATATAAGCAGGGCATTTTGCTAGCATGCCAGTGTGTGCTTTGATGCCTAAAAAGCCATCTCTAACACAAAGATACATAGCTGGCTGCTGTGATCCAGTGGTGGGTGCTGTCTCCAGTAACCAAAAAGGCTTCCTTCCCATCTTGATTCAGCCTTTGAATTTTTAAGGAGTAGCACTCCTGCAGAGGGTTGGACCAGATGATCTTTGAGGTCCCTTCCAGCCCTGTGATTCAATGACATTCTAGATAAATACCTTTTTCTCTACAAATAGCTTTATCAGGACATGAGTAGAGGTTTTGGTAGAGGTTGTGGGGAAGAAAAGCTGCTTTTTTTGACAGTAGTGCCATCACACAGCTCCCAAGGTAAGGGTCTGTTTCCCCAAGTGTATCTGGTTGAGTTCAGCCATTGGCCTCCTTTTAGAGCTTTGCAAAATCTAGCTTTGGTACATGTGGTCCCACTTTTCAAAACCATAAAGTATTTAAAAAAATTATACCAGTGGGGAGACAAGAAGTCAATGAGGCATGTCCAGAAAAGAAAAGAAACTGGGACTTACAACAGTACAAATACAGACAAGGATGTTCTAAAGAGGCAGTGGCCTTAAGTCAACAAGAACACTTAAGTCAACAAGAACAGAACAAGAACCAATGACTTAATTAAGAAAACGTAGGTTAAACCATTCGGTCAAACTTTATTTTTTCAACTCATTTTGCCAGGCTATTCCAACAGGGGAACAATCATGCACTGCCTTGTGCAACTAAAATAATGACTCCTATTCTGCTTTGATACCAGAACAGTTTACAATGTAGATATACACGGTGCAGTTGTTAAAGGATTCACTTTGCCCATGCTCTCCTTTATCAGTTAAAATCACAAAAGGCTTGCCTGCATGGCACAACCCTGGGTGAACTTGACAAATTACTGAAATACAGAAAGACTCTGACAGAGTTTTATTTTTTTTAAAGTGATTAATTTGTATCCAGTCAATGTATGATTATGAAGATAGGAGTGAAAAATGACATGTGCCCCTCACATCCATCCTTCCCTGCAGGTACAGTGAAAAGCCCCAACAACAGAGAGAAAAGCTTGTCAGGAAAATCTTTTAAACCAGAGGTAATAGTAGTTTTCCTCAAATTAGGAACCAAGTGCTAGTCCCTAGCCACCCTGTCTGGCTGCTGTGCTCTGTTTGAGTGTTTAAAAACAGCTTGGGAGCGGTCATGATGGAACAACGGGATTTTTAGATGACAGGGGAACTGCTGGCTGGCATGAAGCTGGCATGGCTGGCTCGGTACAGGAGGGCTGTGTGAAATAGTATCATAGTACCTAGGGTCAGAAGGGGCCTAGAGCAGGCCATCTAGTCTGACCCCCCGCCAATTGGCAGGAAACGAGTGCCAGGGTCACAGGAC